>JALLAW010000127.1:0-17851 GCA_036939535.1 Cyclotella kingstonii | reverse complement strand
TACATGTTGCTACTAAGTTCAAAAACCACACTAAGTTCGACTTTTTTCCATGCTTGGGTTTTCGAACTTAAGTGGGACTCTACTGTACTTGCATATTTGGTATGCATAGAATGTTCTTATACGACTAAAACTAATGAAATGTTGTACTTTCAAAAAAAGTCCTGTGACAAAAAAATTCAGAGTAGAATATTCAAAGGATAGAGAGATAGAGCGCAGGGTCAGTTTGCAAAGAACTTGCTGACGCGACAATACGACCCCTGACCTGGAAGTTTGTTCAACACGCCACAATACGACCTCTGACCTGGTGCAGGCCCACCAGGCTTGTTCAAAGTAAAAATTCTACTTAAGGTAGTTCATTTTTGTGTGTCGTCGACATGTGTAGGCGGCCATTAGTACTTACTATAGCTTTTTGTGTTGGTACCATACCACATCATGATCGTTAAAAAATAAATATGACGTCACATGTTCCATTGTTGGGAGTGACCTATTTCTCTCTATCTCATTCTCAGTCTTTTCCTCTTTTTTCCCTCTCTATCATTCTCACAATTTCCCTCTCTCTTTCACTCTCTCTCTGTTGCTTTGTTAATGAGTCAATCTTGCCTATTAATTAATAGTCTCGTCATAGTGTTCGGATACTATATAGGAGCAATAAAGTAGTGGTAGTAGTTATGGTTGCATTTCCTGTGAAGAAGAGTTTCCTCATTGTTACAGTTGTTTGCATTTCCATAGCTTCTAGTGTCACATTTAATTTCACCTACTGATCGTAATCATACGACAAGGAAATATGTGTGTGCTCAATGTTCACATTTGGAGAACCTTACTCAAAGAATGAATGCTGGTAACAAGCTACCATCATCTATTGGAAATCAGAAAAATGAAGTAGATGAAGACGTCGTCTCAATAACATCTCCATTCGATACTGATAATATCTGTGCAGAAACAAATGACGAGAATGATGCCTCATTGCCTCTGAGATGTCAGATTCAAAATAATACCAACGATGAAACGGAAGTTGCCTCTGACGATCCGAAGTTGTCTCCAAAGAGGAGTATGTTTAAGCAGGAGGAGGGCACAGAGGAAAATACTGTTAGCAGTGGACAAAATGAAATAACTCACTGCTCTCTTCCACATGACACTTCATTTGCTTCGCAGCTTATGCAGATGTTGATTAGTGAGTCAAATTGTGGATCTGAATCAATTAAGTGGCTGCCAGAAGGTAATGGATTTGAAATACTCGATCAGAACATATTCGAGAAAGATATAATACCAATATACTTTCGCATGCCATGCATCTTTCAGTCTTTTATAAGAAGGCTTTATCGGTAAGATCCTGTCTTGACGATTTGTTAGAGTTGAAGTGCTGATTAGTTTGCTCACTGCCACGATGACTTTGATGGCTCGTATTAGATGGGGCTTTCATCAAACGGGAAAGAAGAAATCAGGTCACTACGTTTTCACGCATAAGGTACTTTTCTATGTAATACACACTCCAATCTCTTACACGACTATCTAGATGCTAAGGAGGAGAGTACATATCTTTCAACTGTTTCATATTGATTAACACAGTTCTTCCATCGTGACAACGATTTCTACAAACACCTGAAACCAACACCGAGGACAAAAATGATACCAAAACCAGCATCACCGGCTGTAAGAAGCTCATCTGTTAAAGATTTCTCTTCACTGAATGCTGACCCAACAAAGCCTAGCAGTGACTCAAACATGGGAACTTCAATCAGAAGTAAGATTAAGAGAACAATGATGTTTCCTTGACACTAGAAATAATAGAGAGATTGAGCTCATTTCTTTTTTTTGCTTCTCCTAACAGATTTCACTCCTAGTGACTCAACTAATATTCCTCAGAGTAACGCGAGTTACTCAACCGTTGATCTACATCATCATATGACTGCATTTCCAAACTACACAGCGACTCAAATACTTCCTATTATCTCTAGCTATTACAATTCTGCATTGCTTCTCTCCTCACTCCAAGCATCAATAGCAAATACTTCGAATTATCAGGTTGCATTTAGGAATGCTCTAAATCAAGTTCCTCCCAATATTTCACCGATGCAATTTGCTTCTCAGAGTAGTTTAAGTCAAGCACAGATGCAACCCTTTCTAAACATGAGTAATAACATCAACCAGAGTCAAGTTTTAGGTCTCGACAATGCAGTCGTCAAAGATGCTCTTCACTTATTATCACTAACTCAACAGCCAATTCTTCCCAATGCAACAAATTTACGAGCAGCTCACCCTACTCCGCCACCTGATCTTCTTTTCATGCTAAATCAAGTTTTACACCATTCGACTCCAACGCATCACTCACTCGTCGAACAAGGCTACGACTGCAGCACTTTGCAAACAAGAACTGCAATTAAATCAATCCCATCCATCAACAGCCAAGAAGAAAAAGATAAACAATCTGACGTTGAATGCCAATCGATAAAGAAAAGGAAAAGAAGCCGCTCATCATCCTCTGAAAGTTAAGGTGTAGTCACAAATAACAAGAGGTTTCATGTTTCACGTTTATGTTACTTTTATACAAAACAATTGAATGAGTGGAATGAATGATGTATCAACGTTTGTGATGTTTAATGTGAAGAACCCACCAAAGTATACTTGATTAAATCTTCGTCAGAATAGATCAAAAGTTGATTGATATTGCAAATTATTTGCAGGCTCTGACGTAACACATTAGATATCGTAATTGACCCACAAAAGTAAGATCAAACTGAAATTATACAGCCCACGAATTCACAAGACGAACTCTCTAATGATGAAAACTATCGCATAAATAAGCGGAGAAGTAGTCAATCATCATCCACTGAGATTTACTGTCAAATTGCATTTAAAGCCGTGTTTCATATCTTCATTTATACGGTTCTATAATTTTAAACACAATAATGGAATTAGTGGAACTGACAACACATTGTCAGGGTTGATGCACTTATATTATGGTGAACCTACCACCGTCTTCACATCATTTAAAAAGTAAAGAGTCCAATTTTTGTTCAGAATTTTATAAAACTATATTAATCCATGTATATATTCTTTTGCTTGTAATGAATTATTACCTAGAGCTTTGTCAGTCTTTAGTAGCTTAAACATGCTATTCACAAGTAAATCTATTGATTATTCTGTGACATAGTAGTCATTGCAGCGTACAATCTGAATTTGAACGATGTTAGTCAATATTTATGGGTTCGCCAATACAAATGCTGCGATGTTAGAATCAATCATGTTAAGGTAAATGTTATAATTTGAACAGAGTAAAAAGGATACGAAAGACTTAAGTCGATTCGATTCCCTTAAAAATGACAACTTCATTCAGTGCCTGTTTATGGACACACTAAATTCTTACTCCTAGCGACAGCCTTCTTCGCACTTCTTTCGGCCTTCTCCCTCATACGCCGATTCCTCTTCTTTCTTTCCTGATGCTTCTTCACCAACTCGTCAAACCCAATATCCATTAGCTTCATCTTAGTTAGCCGACTAGCCTTGGCAACTGGACCCAATAATCGAACTGCCATATCATCGGTGACCTCAGTACACTTTTTCAATACTTTTCCACTAATTCGTTCTACCTCATGGACTAGTTCAACCTCTAATTCCCCTACCAAGCTGACAGCTCGTCCCCGTCGTCCAGCCCTGGCAGTACGGCCAATTCTGTGTACGTAATCCACAGCTCTACGGGGTAACTCTTCATTCAAAACCAGGTCTACTTCCGGGATGTCTAAGCCCCTATGTGGAAAGAATATAACAGGGTGTCAAAGAGAAATTAGCTCGAGGACGCAGGAGAGATGATGGTATCAAAGTTGTCTTGAATCATGGAACAAAGTAATCACAAGCAAACTTACCGTGACGCAACATCAGTTGCAATAAGAACTCGAACTCTTTGACTCTGAAAAGTACCTAATGAAGCCAATCTTCGATTTTGGGACAACAAAGAATGAAGTGCAACGTTACGAATACCTAGTTCAGTGAGTATCCCAGAGATGTGTCCGGCTCGCTCACAAGTTGGAACAAAAATAATAGCTGATTGCGCAAGGGGGTGCTTCGACTTTTGGCCAACACTAGAATCACACTCTTGGCTCATCACATCTCCCACCTCTTCGGAGGAATCGATTTTCTTTGAAGAACAGTTGCTCCATCCCGATGAGTCATAATTCAATTTGTTGCGTCCTCCATGAGTCATTAGGGCACGAATAGCGCATACTAGATATGCTTCTCGTACTCTGGATGGCATGAAAATATATTCTTGACGTAATCCTGCAGGTAAATTCGGCGTAAAGCAATCATCGTCATCGTCACTGTCAGCATCATCACTGGCATTTCCATCCGGTTTCGAACCGTCATCACTTCCATCCTCCTCTTGATGATCGATGATTTTGTGTCTCTTATTATTATTTACTTCGCCATCATCATCCCACATGCCACACTCTCGAACGACAACTTTTTTCAAGGGCAACCGTCCCACCCCTGCCCCGGCCAAATTCTCCAAACTTTTCAATGATCGTGTCATCGTCGCACTGAAGAGCAGCGTCCGGCATATGTTTCTCCTTACTCGTTTTTCCACTCCAAGTGCATTCGTTTCCATCATTGTCGTGCTCTGTAACAACACCTCTGCTACATCTCTTTCAAATCCACTTCTGGCAGACAATAATCGATCCGCCTCATCCAGCACTACGAATTTGACCTTCTTGAAATTCGGTCGATACATACCACTCCCATCATCTCTACAAAGATCGGCTAGTCTTCCTGGTGTGGCAACGCAAAAATTCGGCTGACGACTGAGCTCTAAACTCTGTTTGGTCAAATCTTCCCCTCCAATAATCAGTGCACAAGTGATTTTCCATCCACTACCCGATCCAAGAGCTAATATTTGTTGTTGAATTTGTTTCGCAAGCTCTCTTGTGGGTGAGAGGATGAGTGCAAATATGCCATATGGGTCGAAGGATAAAAGATGCAAAAGTGGTAGAGCGAAAGCAGCAGTTTTGCCGGAACCAGTGGCGGATAGAGTGAGAAGATGGTGCGCGTTGGAAGAGTTGGATTGATTGAGAATGAGTGGTATAATGGCACGTTGGACAGAAGTGGGTTTGGCAAACCCCAATTTGCGACAGGTTTGGACGAGTGGAGCGCACAAGCCAAGGTCAGCAAAGGTTGTTGTCAGTGAAGAAGAAATCGGAGGGGAAGCTGTCACTGTCCAGCTAGAACGATACTCCGACTCTCGAACATCATTGGTGTTGCTGGTAGTCACTGCACTATCGGTCTCCTTGATTGGACGCTTGCGTTTTTCATTTTTACGAAAAAGACTCGACATGATGTCTCCTTTCGATCAATGAGGCATCGAATCGAGTGAGCAATAATTTGGGCTGTGAAACAGTGGTTTCTTGCCACCGTCTGTCTGGCAACGGACAATAGGGCTCTTGGAGAAATGACGGATCCAACGTACCGTACCTATCATATCTCTAGAGAGAGATACTATAGTACTTACCCTACTCCTACTACATAGGAGTATATAGTAGGATGGTACTACTCCTGTTTCCATTGATTGCCAATGAGCATCCGACCGACAGTCGTCCTTCTCGGATGGCTTGGATGCCATCCGCGAAATCTTCGTCGATTCATCAACCTCTATGATCGTATGGGATGGGATACAATAGTTCGTATCGCATCTCCCGAATCGGTCATTGCCGCTACCGAACGTGGACTACTCCATCAGAATATGGCAGCGAACGAATCAGGTGCCCTCTCCGAAATGAATCGGCTGGCACGGGACACACTATGTGATATTCAAACTCGTCGAAAATCCCAATTTATTGTGCACATATTCTCGAATGGAGGCTGTTTTCTTTGGGAATGGTTTCGACATATTTTGTTTTCTCCGCCATCCCTGTTGGTACCATTACAGAATTCCGACAGGAATAATTTTCAACAAAAACTAGTGGGACTAATCTTTGATTCTGCTCCCTGCTACTATGGTGAGAAAGTGAATAGTCTCGAATCAGCGTTACAATATATCACACCAGTATCAGAGAGGGAACGTATGTTGGAAATCGCATCAAAATTAAACTCATCGTTCATCGAACAACGTCACAATGAGTTTTGGGAAGGAATGTACCATGACCGAATCGACATTCCGCATTTGTATTTTTACAGTGAGGCTGATCATTTGACATCTCACAAGCACTTGGAGCAAATTATTAACAATAAACGCATTTTGTTGAGTAACGAAAAAGTGTGGAGTCACAACTTCATTGATTCCGAGCATTGTTGCCACATTTTAAAGTATCCCGACATGTATGAATCCATTACTAAAAAGTTTCTCAACTATTGCACTGTAGACACAGGACACTCCCTTGAGTTTCCAGAGAGTGCAGATTGCAAACGATCAAAGCTTTAAACAGAAAATTGCGTTTTCTACAGATGGTTCTTTATAAATAACTTCTACACAATCAATTGTGCCTATTAACGCATCTAAAGGATCAGCCAAGTGTCCAAAGTGTCATACATAATGCTCATTTATTCACTTATTTTTGATTGCTTCATCATTGCGTCAATATCTCCCAACAGCTTATTTGCCAAAGCTCTTGACCGTTCCTCTTCATTATCCATTCCAAGGGCACGAACACAACAGCTTCTTGCCTCTTTTACTATAGTCTCCACTTGGGATGGATCTCCAGAATCCATCATTTTCCCTTCTGCCAACAGGAGTAATGCTAAATTGACCCATGCTGACCCTAAGCCAGGTCGATACTTTACTGCTTCCATGAAGCAAGATTTTGCTTTTGTTTGTAATTGTTGTTTGCATTCAACGCTAATATGATCCCCTGTTCCTTGCCTAGCGTATACTGCTCCCATGTTGGCATAGACTTCGGCATAGAGTGATGGATCAACATTGTACGATTGGGCTACCTGCAGAAAACTTTGATAGGCACTCAAAGCACCACTTCGATCACCGGAACGCTGGAGGACAAGTGCATGTTGAAACCTTTCAGAGAGAGAGATTTCTATTCGATCGATTGGCAATTCCTGGCTGCCAGGATCGTCTTGGGAGGAATGATGCAATGGGCCAATAATCGAGTGGATAGGGTGAGCAGCACTGGGATGGTTGGCAATGGTGAAACTGTATCCCAAGGTTGTCCGGCGACGAGACTGACACAAAAGTAGTAGGAGTGAGACGAATGTGACCGGACGGTTGGCAATCATGTCCGAGTTCCCGACAAAAACAGACTAACAGGACTCGGCATCAATCCGACTGAAATTGGAACCAAGAAAAAGTACAAAGGAAAGATGGATGACAGGTAAGCGAACGGTCACTTACAGAGGAACCAATACGATAGGAAACACTGAGTTCGGGCCCACCACAAAATTGTACGACATGAGTTTGTTCCGCTCACTTTTTCTCCCCCTGATACTAATGAATGTGACTGTCAGTAGTTGGATAACTTCCGTGCCCCGAGCAAACCGTTTCCATGGGAAATGTTCCCATGGGAAAGACGATCTCTGTCTCCCCTCGAACGAGTATCCTTCCATTGATTCCTATGAGTCGGCGTGGGAAGTTTTGACTGTGTACCATGCGATTCACGGAAATCTTGCGATTCCCAGGAAATTTCAAGTTCCAGCGATCCAAGGTGAGGAATTCCTCTCCTCGTTTGTCCCACTCACACCAATCTCGCTAACGTTGGAATAGTCCACCGTTGGTTGACCAGACTATCCCATGGAATGGCATGGAATTCGACTTGCCCATCACATTTATAACATGCGTTGGTGGCAGCGGCATATCGCCAATAGGAGTGATCGAGTGGCTCAATTAAACAAAATCCATTTCATTTGGGGCCGCTTGCAACCAGAATGGAACATTTTCATGGAAGGAATGCTGCACTATCATACAATACATGGAGAAGCTTTGGTGCCGTACTCATTTGTTATACCACATGACGAGAAATGGCCAAAAGCATGCTGGGGATTTCCCTTGGGAAATGTTGCCTATCGTGTTCGTTTCCGACAGGATTTTCTGGGAAGGCAGGATACCGCTCCTTCTAGGAGAGCTCAGCTCGATGGATTGGGATTTGTTTGGAATGTTGGTGAGCACAAATTTTTGATGTTTCTCCGAGCACTCAAACATTTTGCGAGACTAGAAAAGAAGAGTATCGTCAACGTGAACCCAACATCCTCACGAGAGCGTTTCCTACGAGTCTCTTCGAAATTTGTCGTTCCTTCGGGTCATGAGAATGGGTGGCCGGAAAGTTTATGGTCCTATCAACTTGGTGCAAAATGTATGGCAGTGAGACAAAAGGGATTATATGTGAAAAATCATCCTGATCGAAGACGAAAATTAGAAGAGATCGGCTTTCTATTCAATGGTAATTCTGCACTTGGATGGTTGGATGTTATTCACGCTGCTGCCATTTATTCTCAGATTCATGGGCGCCATCTGAATGTACCATTGGATTTCGTTGTTCCACATCCTCCTGAGGGAAAGTTCTTCGATGGGATTCATTCAGGTGATACGAGTGAGTCTTGGCCTTGGCCGAAACATTTATGGGGTCTGAAGCTTGGTCAAAGACTGAAAGATGTGAGGCTCAAAGGGGCGTACTTAAAAGGGCAAGATGCTCGGATACGAAGAGCTCAATTAGATAATTTAGGGTTCGTTTGGAATCAACAAAAGGGGCGGAGGAAGCGTGCTTTGGGGCTTGCCACTGGGAAAGAATGAACTTTATTGATTCAATCTTAACTGTTATAACCAATGATGAGTTTCCCATTCGTTTTATGTACCTCACTTGCATAATATGTTACTGTAGTGCCATACTAACGAGCGTCTTTGGTTGCTACTATTGAAAACATTATATATCTACATCACTTTCGTCATCATTATCTAGAACTATTCCATCCTCTAAATTAGTCTGTCCTTCTGCCGTCTGCGCGAATTTGATTGCACGAGCTTCTTTCCATCTCATTGTCACAATACAGCTCGATAGGAACGTCAACCAAATCGAGAAGTAGATGTTGGACCCTGGTACATATTCAGCATTCATAGGGTCCAGACCATTTCCAGTGATGGTAGATGCTATCTTTCCAGCACCTGTCACTTGGTCAAGTCCAATAATCAGCCAAAAGTTGATTGTTAAACTAAAACTGAGTTCCAACCATCCACCATACGTCAGCCATGAGGTACATGCTTCGCAACATTGAAGAAACTCATAGTGAGAAAGGATGAAAAACGAAGAGATTATGGTAGAAACTATTCCTACACCCACAGCAAAACTACAAGAACTTTTCGCACTATCTGTCTGAACGATTCTTCCGGCATCTGCGGCACTTCCAAACGTCACAATAGAGGAGAAGAACACTACCCACCAACCGGGTAGAGTGAGAGAAAGTCGTATCATTTCATGGATCGTCAGCATGTTCTTTTCCGATCCCCACATATCTAATGCATAGACACACGCGAATAGAGTAGCCCATGATGAGAAGTATATATTTAGTTCTTTGTAGGCAATACCCCCAGCACGTGTGGTTACAGAGACACCTGCTATCCACCAAATTACAAATGAAAGCAGTGTCCAGCCTTCAACCTTGCCATTTTTTAATCCTTTAAAATCGAATTTGGTGCGAATGAAACTAACTTGATCTAGTATCCTGTATGGAAGACGAATGTATGAATATGAGTGTCACTGGTGCTAATGGATATCCGCAGGACAAAATCAAGCATTTGTCCTTCCTCACAGTATGAAGAGAGATAACAAAAATGTTCTGCACAGAAGTTTTGACGTGAAAAACTATAGCATTTAGATGATAACGAACAAATAGACACAAGAGTAGACTAATCCAGTAATAATCGCTCACAAGATGCCGAACATCATATTGACTTTCACATTGTTTCCCAAGGAAAAGAAATTTTGAGCAGTGGTGACGCCCCATACGTCTGCAAGTGACAAAAAGTTGGTAAATGAGGAAATAGATATCAAAGCATAGGCTTTCCATTTCTTGTTTCGTTCATTAGTATCAGTAGTATCGCTCTTCGAACTCGTTGCTATTGGTGACATCGTTGAGGGTTCGGCGAGTTGATTATTCATTTCCCTCTTGACGTCACTGCAGTCATTGCATACGTCAGGAAATATCCGTAAAAATAGCAATCAGTGATAGGAAGTTAAACTGTGTGTTGAATCTGATAAAAAAATATTACATAGTAGTACTATGCAACCTAACTACGGTCAGACAGACACTTTATCCAGAACTTTGGACATTCATAGTGGTTTAATCCTAGTCATTAGAATGGTCTTATCAGGCATTTATGTATCATTCAACGCATAACTTTGCCTGTAACAAAAAGGTCATCTCCAAGCCTCATTGGCCTTACAATGATCAAGCATCTTTCAAAAATCCCAACTAAAAAATACATTTTTGAGTTGGGTTTATCAATGTTGGATTTATTAATCATAACTAATATAAGTAACTACTGTGGGGTAAAATGAGAAGGATCTCTGAGCAAACACACACACACACACACACACACACACACACTAGACAAAAATGAACTCTCTGTCATGTCTAACCCCCTTCCCAATGCTTGGTTCTTTCTTCAATCCTCCTTCCACTGCCGATTCACACAGCAAGCCAATCAACAGCTCTACCTACACTATTGAAACTTCTCCAGTCATCATTATGGGGATAGGCTGCATTCACAAAATGCCTGGTGCAAAAACCATGATTGGCTCCAAACATGATGAGCTCTGCTATTTAATCCACCAATAGAAGATGTTGATGTAACCCCAGTACAAATTAGGAGGTAAGTCTTTTGTGAAACAATAGAGACAGCTATATGACTTAGTAGTGATGGATGGACAGGCTATTTTTAAGTTTATCTGTTAATTATCAAAGTGAATGCTAACTGTCCTCTTTAGGCTCCCACAAATAGAATAGTAAGCAGCAAGGGATAATTGGCAGAGACACCTATGCCAATGTGCTAAGTAGTGATTGTAAGTTCCATTAGTGTTGTTGCCAGTGTTTGAGAGCAAGTGCCACAACGTGAAAATTCATTTGGCTCAATGAGGAATGAGAGGAAGTAGATGGGCCAGAGGCAGCAATGGTAGCTGCAGTCCCAGTGACATTGGAGAAAGGCATAAGTTAGTTCAATGTGGAAAGGGTGGTGATAGCTGTTACTGTTGGGGTGGGTTGAGAGAACTTTTCTGGCGCAGCAATATAAGTGATAAGCTAGGGCAAGCTTAATGAGGTGGCAGGGCGAGAGCATTGGAAGACAGGGAAAGATGAGGCACTTGATGGAGGAATAAATTTGTATAAGAAGCAGGGTTCTTTTTCATTACCATAATGAGAAAGCTAATAAAATGACTGATGAAATGATTTGAGATAATGATCTGTTGCTGCTCAATGAAAAAAAGAAATCAACATCTTAAAAGCTTAGGTTTAGGGATCTTCTGTAAGAGCTGCTTCTTTTGAGCCTGTGGTGGATGCAGCCAGTGAGCACTCTCCTTTTTGACAGCTTTCCCACTTTACATTTGTGTGTTAAAAATCTTTTTTCTATTTCATTTTTTCCACCTGGAAAACAGAACATGGACGCTATCAGGAGGATGTGTAAGATGACGCGTTTGTCTGCTATTGGCAAAGTATTGAGCCAGTGATGGGATTTTTAGGGCCATTCAAGCGATTAAAATCTAAGGCATCTTCAAGGATGGTTGGGAAAAATACCTGGTACTTAAACCACACTCTATTATCAACTACGCCAATATGTTGACGATTTCCTTCCTCTATGTACAACCGTCTCCCTTGGTCGATTCCGACAAATGTCTACAATTTTTCAGTTTGACCGAAATTTGGTTGCAATTGAGTACTCTTCCCTCTGTACCCATCCAGTTTTATGCTGCAGTTGGAGCACTCATTCCAAAAAATAAGGAACAATTACAAATTTTCGCTAATTAATGTTAATTATTTTACAGCTAGAACTACTGTGAGAGACGATATGTCTAGTTTATTACATTTAGTTTGTAAACGAATCGTCGGCAAACAAGAGCGCATGGGCAAAAAGAAGTGTACATGGGATAAAATTAACCTTGCACAGGAAAAAGAACCTTCGAACAAAAGAAGAAAAATTGTGCTCACACCCCTTCAGCCCTCTCTCTTAAGATCCAGAGTTGCCTTCTAGATGTCAATGTCATCCTGGAGGATATGCACAGGACAATGTTCTTGTAGGAAGATGATGGCATAAGTTCCTTGATTGCGGGGAGAAACTGGTGAGCAATCACTCTCTGTACAAATCACGTTTTACGCTTGTCACTGCCTCCTTTGCGATGTCATCCTTCTGAGATGTAATCATCCTAGACTGACAGGGGAGCTAGACGATTGAAGGCAATTAGGGTTTATGGCGGTGGCAATGCGTGTAGGCCTATAGTAAAGGAATCAAACGTGTGAGGAGGTTACTAGGTAGGGTAATGTACGTGGGTGCATTTCAGATAAAATGGTGGTGACAGGATGTTTGGGTGTCAATATCGGGCAAAGTTATGGCCCCTGGAATCGGCATAGGGGGTGTTGGAGTTTGTGGTGGTAGTAGGTTGTAAAATTCTGACATCCTGTGGCAATGCGAGTCTCTCTCACAAAATTAGGGCGCGCTGAATTGTCGCGAGCCTGAATTTCAGGGGAGTATCTAAGTCTGATCAAAACATCACAATACCTCGCCGGAATTCTGCAAAATCTAAATGATACCAACTCAAAATCACAAAAATGAGGTTGCTCCATTGCGCCTCATCTCATTCAATGTTTGGCTATCTAATTCAACTTTTTTGCATTGAATAGCTGAACTAATGTAAATTAATACCACCTCCAAATTTTAAATTACTTCTGAATGTATCTAAGATATCGTTGTCGACCTAAGATATTGTTGTAGCTAATGGTAGCTACTAGGATTTATAACTACGGCTATACAACTGTGAAAATAAGTACCAAAAGCGCGACCAGGGTAAGTGTCATATTATACTCTCCCTGTGTCACATGACTACATCACAGATCGCGAGAGACTCTTGCGTTGATGTACGTACGAACGACGTGACTGACCGTATTCGACATATGAATACGTATATATGGCGTGCCGACCTGTGAGTGTCAACCACCAGTCACACCCGTCATCTTTAATATCGTGTTAGACACAATAAAGTAAAGACCTTGACCAGGACTGTTGACCACAGCCATATTTTACACAGTATATTAGACCCAACCATGGCTCGCACGATGAAGAATACGCAAACTTTGACTGCGGCCCAGCGCAGCTAACCGCAGGCCACACTTGCTGCCGGCGAAGTCCTAACGCCGTTGAGTTCGGATGATTCGCTCGAGTTGGCTGATACTTTCCTTGCCGCCGATACACATGTGGTCACGACGGACCCCGTTGATACGCGTACCACGACCACGGCCTCCTTCGCTGTCATGGAGGTTGAAACGACCCCCTATGATGTCCGCAGGATCGCCGCCCTCACCTTAAAAGACGACAATGACAACGACGAAAATAACGACAACGACGAGGATGACGAAGACGCCCATAAACCTGCATCTTCTTCGGGCGACTGCAAAACGACCAAGGCCCAGGGCGCCTCCGCCCGAAAGCAAAATTCCCGAAAGGGCACGATGGCAGCGTCCACCACGACCCCGGCCGTTGATACACGCGCCATGGCCCCTCCGGGACTTGCCTGCTCCGCTCATCCTGAAGTTCTCTATCCGAAGATTTTACTTGACCTGACTGGGGCCCAGCTAACAGAATACAACCTGATTGCCAGGTTCCAGAACAAGGCGGCCGCTGACCTATGGATAAGCGAGAGCGCTGAGAGGACGAACTAAGGGACAGCCTCAATTCTGACCAAGAAGTTTTTCGGGATTTTCTTGAGAAATCTGTAAAGATGCCTCCCATCGCCGCTTACACCATCATCACCAAGCTTGGGGTGAAGGATGTGAAGGAGTTTATGGAGATGGAAAAGAGGATATTGAAATTCTCTTCAAGAAATTGACCGACCTCTTGATCAAGGGTGGCTTGGGGTCGACCCTGCATTTGAGTACATAGAGGTTTTTTAACCAATCGCTGTTCTCATTCAAAATGATGACTAGGATCTCCCGCGACTCCCCCCCCCTCTCAAATGACCATGCCCCGAAAGGAGTTTCATTGATGAAACTCCAACGCGGCCTTGAGACAGCTAATGACAACAAGACTGAGTTTACCATCAGGAACCTTCGTACAGCCGGAGCAGTGATAACGACCTTTCCGACCGTGCGTCAGGAGATGAGTACCTTGCACTTCGTAACTGAGATCATTTCATCCTATGTTATCCGGAAAACGCTCACTCTCCTGAGTTCAGCTCCAGGAAGTACCATGTGACACTGGACGAAGAAATGATCTGTCGAGCTCCTATCATCGCCTTCAAAAGTAGCCCCTTCGAGAGGCACACCGATGAGGCTGTGCTCGACAAATACGAATAGAAGGAGCCCTTCGAGACCTTCAAGATCGTTACAGTTACTGTTAGGAACTTGCTGCAAAAGATGTTCCATAAGACTGAGGCTTGGTCAAGAACGAGTCAAGAACGGCCGCACCCTCTACCGTCTACTCACCGCCCACTGCATGGACCGACAAAGCGTCCAGCACGAGATGAACCACATTGAAACTAACATCACCAACCTTCTCTAAGTGGATGATATTCCGTGCCAGCATTACACACTCGAAACGTACTGCATGGACCATATCGAGTTCCACAGCAAGTCGTTGGACTCAATCTGCCGAGTATGATTTCACTTTCTGGACTGAAGCTCAGAAGGTGAATAAACTCATGAAATGTATTCATAACCACTATCTCGAGTATGCAATGTTGACCATTCAACAAATCGATGAGTTAATTGAAAGCTTCAACTCAGCCAATGGATTCTTGCTCCAGTCTTATCGGCTCAAGGTCGACAACAGCAAGCACCTCTCTGCCCAGAGAGCGATCGTCTCCTCCATAAGTTCTTCCACTAGGAAGCCGTCCGCTCGGGAGAAGGACCCCAATTTAGCCATGACCCCAGCTCTGGTGGAACAAGCTGCGCTTGCATGTGCTACCTTCCGTTCTCGACAAGTTTGACCCTGTTGCAGCGGTGGCCCTGATTATGATCATATCAAGGGTTTACTCCGGTACCGAATACAAGCTTCTTACTCCTGCTCACCGATAGGCTCTGCATTTCCTCCGAGATGCTGACCCGAACAGTAAGTCCGGCAAGAAGACTAGTGCACGTATCGTGAGTGTCGTCACTACGGCTCATGCTTCTGCCATCGACTTAGACATTGGCAATGCCACTGACACACAGCCTTCAGCTGTAGTGGCCGAGCGACTTGCTCTGCCTAACGAACCGACCTTGAGACGCCAGCTCCCAAGAGCAGTTGCTCCAACAAGGCGATAATCTGGATCCAGTAGATTCACTGCCAGAGGTGGTCCTCAACCACCTATCAAGAGAAATAACTAATCAGTTGTGAGGTGCGTAGACTGGTCGCGCTCTCACTTTGACAAATTCAGCTCGACTCGTTCAACGACCCGTTTGCCCTTGATATAAAATTCTCAGTCATAGGCTAATGACCCTACTGATCAGCCGTTTCAACAAAGGTTTGGAAATTTGACATAAGTGGTCTTGATACAAACCATTCAGTTGAGGGAGCATCTTTTAAAAATGCTATTCGCAAGGCTTGTTTCCCAAGGAACTGTTGTCGATCGACCATGACAAACCCGGTAGCTGGTATACCAGCTCTGTCCACCAGTAAACTAGTCGTGAATATAGAACTAGATTCACATGCTGACAGCTGTATATCAGGCCGTAATACACTCGTGCTGTTAGACCAAAATAGACCCGTCTCAGTGTGCGGTTACGACCCTGATCTGGGCGCAAAACACAATCGAACGATAAGCGGCGTGCTTGATACATACACCCTGCGACCCATAGGCTGTACCATTTGATTATTCATCAAGGTATCTATATGCCTACCCTTTACTCCCACGAAATACATTGTCATTAATGATGTACCCAAGTTCTTGAGTATCGACCAGACGGCAGACTGCCACGCTTTCGTGGTTCCTGACCCAGACTTCCTAAACGATACTTTGACGCTCCCACTTCATTTGAATGGAGTCTTTTCCTACCTGCATGTCATCCGATGACTGAGTATGAATGTAACTGAGTCGATGACCCACAAATTGAACTGACCAATCACCATCTTGATTGGAATTTAGCCGGTATCATGTTCTCTGACCAGTACTGTCAACAGTGGTATGATCATACACCGAACTGAAAAGTCTTCTGACTTCTTTGTGAGCTCTCTGACATCATTGATGACCACAGTGCCGACATCAATCATGACGAATACCTAACTCGCGTTTCATTTTTTACCAAAGTTGTGGACTACGACCTCCTGTCTTTCCAGATCTGGGAAGCACATTGACCCGCAAGTCCTTACCGCTAGGTGGGGCATCTCTTTGGAATGTTCGAAGGCAACAGTCCAGAAGACCACTCAACGAGGGGCACGGACTTTTTTGCAATTTCTAAACGTTACCCGACTAGTGATGAATGCTGCAATATAGCAGACTCCCACATACAGTGTTCTCGGGCACCATGCTTGAGTGTACAAAATCACTTCGCCAAAACATCTGTGCTCAGATATTTCACTTCGAATGGGCGCGTGCCTTCGCAATGAATGGAAAGAGTCTGGCACATGAGGTCCCTCTAGTTCAAGAGAGATGGTGTGTCGTCCGACATTGTTCTTGAATGCTCCAAAGAGCAAGTGCTAAGGGAGTTCGAACGGAAAAAGAACGAGACGAATTGTCACTTGAAAATGACCGAACCCTATTCACATTGATCTCAGGCTGGTGAAAGCTGAATCCGAGAGATCTAGAGGGAAACTCCAATAATTGCTTAAGACCAGATCTCCCGAAGTTCATTGGGATAACTGCATTGAACTTGAAGCGCTGATACGCGCCCACTCGACCAATGATATTCTCCACAGCAGGGGAGGTACCAGAGACCATTATGAAAGGACGAACTGCTGACACCAGCAACATCTGATACGGTATTTATCCCCAATAGCAAATCGACATTGGGCCAATACCTTTGACCTGCCACTAAAGTTGGTAGCGCCGTGACTGCCAAAACCTTAAAAGACAACGGTCAGTTCGTGTGCTGGTCAACGCTCAGTCACTTGCCACTTGATGAAGTTCAGAATCCTGAATTTCCAGCACTGAAACTGCAGTTTACACTGGAGCTTGACAGGCGACTGGGTCCAGCATGCATTGAGCAATACTTTGCTCCGGAATATCTGACACCCGACACACTCCTGTATGACTAAGACATTAAACCATCACTTTACAATGATCTGGACCCTACCCCAGAGGCAGGGGGAAATTATACGATCGCTCAGGGGATGGTGCCACGTGGAAATACCCAAGCGAGTGGAAGTGTTACTGGGCGGAAGTGAGACGCCAAGGGTAACCCTGTCAGCCACGCAAGTGCTAACGCCATTCTCGACACACAAACCTACCGTCGACTTCGGCAATGGTGAGGTGACCAAACTGACGGCTAACACGATAGCCCAGTGCATTTATGCACAATGTGACCCCGACGGGAACGAATACCTTCCATAGATAGAAACGTAGACTACTGAAAAAAGTGAGTAAACGTTACCGCTCTTAGACCGAAAAATTGTCACGAATGAGTGACTCTCCCTCCGTCGTTCGACCGCTGGATGACATATCTGCTTCCAGTGAAAAGACGGATAGACCGCATGGCAACGACTATTGGACCTTAAAGAACTCCATCCTCTTCAGGTTGTGGAGTTTGC
>JALLAW010000126.1:0-17861 GCA_036939535.1 Cyclotella kingstonii | reverse complement strand
ATATTATGCAATATGTATTTTTACATATCATGATTTCAATCTCATGGGTGAGGCCCTGCCGACTGAGCACTAGATGGGCACTGGTGCACTAAATCATGAAGAAACCGATGGCCAGAAGCTTCTGTATTTGGAGCAGAAGCGAAAGGAGAAGGCGGATGCCAGAAAGCGTCTGCGTGCTGTGAAGCGAAAGACTTCATCTCTCGACCTTGCAGATGATGATACTCTGGCATCACATCACCAGTAGACACTGTTTATGCCATGTCACTATTGACAAGTACTATGGGAGAGAAACTCCAATAACGCACTTTCACACGGAAACGATGAGCAGAAGGATTGGGATCGAATCTCTTTTCTAAGAAACTAGATAGCATTAAGAAAAAGATCGGACAACCTAGTCATAAAATAAATTGAACTTGTTAGTAGTTACAAATGTAGATACTTCTTTAGTTCTATTTGTTAACAATTCTTCTTTTAATGGTAAAGGCATTGTAGAATACACTATGCACAACAATCTGAATACTTGTATGTGCCACTAGAGATGTCTTCACCTCACTACGGTCGCTTTTTATCGATTCTCACCCAACTTAAAACCCTCTACTTGATCAGTCACCCAACTAAAACCTTCACAAACACCGAAACGCATTGGCCCAACCATCACCACTTGCGACAACATGCGTTGAAGCGTCCTTGCCCAACAACTTTGAGACTTCGTTCCCATAATCGTCATGCACAATGTCCAGTTGAAAAGTAACTCTACCATGAGGCATATCAGTGATACACGTTGAAAACACGTAAGTGTTTTCACTTTTGAAATATCCTTACCTCATTTCTCTAGATCAGAAAAGATTAAATGATTCAATAATTTCATTGAAACTTTAAGGGCACATTATCACGTTGATAAAATTGCTAGTATCAATACATTATGAATGTAAAATTAGTAATGTTAATTATTTGGAATCATGCACGTGAATTCATATTGTGCGCAGGACGAACTATGCCTTTCGATTGCAGTAGATAGCAGTAACGATGACGTTTTTATCGGCGAATGTTTGATACTCAGATGAATTGTAATTCATCATAATCAACATGATTCTGATTTATCACAATATCATATGTATTATTAGGCTGTATATCGTTGATGTACCTAGCACTATATGTGCATCACTTTTCATCGATGTCAAAATTGTGTAGTTTTGCGAGAAACATCAAAAGTTTACTACGCCCGGATTAACCTAAACAAAGTTGTCGCCAGAGAATACTCCATCTATGCATAGTCTCATTCGAGACATTATGTAATTGAAAGAGTCATTTGCGACTCCAATGCATCTTCCAGAGTACGGTGCCGAGGAGTTATTTGTGCACACAAATGCTTCATCGTCGATGACAGTATTCATCAGGCCATGTAGGACCCTCTACAATATCTTTAGCCGAAGAGATATCCCACGCTGAACAATCGTTTGTTGATAACGAGTTCTTGCAGGATAAAATGTTAAACTTGCAATCGACGTCACATCCTGCCAATACTACAACCCCACAGCAACAGTGTCAGTTGCGGTAGGCTATGACACAACCTACTTCGGCTTGAGTGGGTTTCCGAGTTTTACGAACCCAACCATCGATAGCAGAAATACAACCAAGCATCTCATAGTTTGTGCACTTACAGAAGCCTTCAGCGGTCTTCCTCATTTCAGCCATATCGTGAATTGGAAGACCAATTTTAAAGGCTATATTAATAGCATCGAAAACAGGTCAAATAATCTTTTTGGGGACACTACAAAACGACGTGCCTTTGGATATCCCAAAGGTAAGACATATGTCAAGATAAGATCCTCCGGCTAAACAGCGGAGAGTACAATACTGCTTATTTTTTGGAAATATTAGGCCCTGAAGATCTCCTAGCCATTTCTTCGTCAGTCAATTAAAAATGGAAGCTTGGTGAAACTGGAGCGCTTCATTCGAAAAAGTTGAAGAAAGTTATATTCCGAGAAGAAATCATTATCCTCAGGCGCAAAAAGACGATCCCTCTTCCGATTGGGTGATCTGTCATTAATAATTTTGACGAGCTTCCTCTTTTTGGAGTTATCAAGGCTATCAATGACTGTAGTAACGACTACAGTGACTTCACACCAGTGGGGGGGGCGATGCAACATGTTTCCCGTGTTGTAACGATTGTCTTCCGTAGCGAAAATGTGGGCAACTGTTGAATAATATTTTGGTGCGCACGAGATACTGAAAAGACGTCATTAATTCTAGAAGGCCCTTTGGCTAACAGGTATTTTTAGCGGTGCACAGAAATTTCTTTTATGTCTACATAAAATTATTTAAGTCGAGCCCAATTCTACTAAGTACAATTTTGTAACCTGTCGGCGACAGTTTAAGCCGTGTCGCCGACATTTTTCGAAGTAAAAATTCTACTTAGGGTATGTCGCTTTTGTGTGTCAGCGACATGTGTAACCTGGCCTTTACGGTCAAAACGAAAAATCGTGGGCGTAAGGAGGAACTGATAAAGGGAGACAATACTACATAGAGATAGCGAAAAATGGATACATACAGAATTCGGAGTAGTAATAATCCTGTTTTTAATTGCAAGTAATTTAGCTATCATTCATCTATAAATGTTGTCAGAAAATGATTAGGCTAATTATTATCTACATTGATAGATTCATCGTGATAAGACGAGTTTAACGGATAACCCACCTAAAACTAGCTAGTGCCAGTGATTTTTCATGCCACGTTTTTCAACACATAGAAGCATAGTTATTTCTTTGTGTAACATATAGAAGAGTCAATTAGCTATTCTAAACAGCTAGAACTATTATTAGACGCTATTTGCAGAAATATGAATTTTCAAAAATTGCCTATTTAAGTTGCCAGTATTGGCAGTTAGGGTCAATTCTACAGAATCGCCCATGTTGGCCCGATGAAATGTAATCAAATTTTTGAGAGTGTCAGAAATACTACTCCTTAAAATTCAGGCACATCCAAAAATTCCTACCTAACATATAATATGAGAGACACACAAAAAATAATGATACCTGTTCCCACTATGCCTCCTTGTACTGTTGTTCCCTCTCCCCCTCCACACTCACTTAGAATTCACTCTCCACTGGTCAGATCTTACTTCTTCAGGTGAAGCCTATCGCAAAGTCATCCCTAGAGTCTCCAACAGTGAAATCGGGAAAGCTTTCCTCCGCCTGTCTACCTCAACCTCAGCTCCGTCGATTCTGGTTCAGAAGATGATTGCGGTATTTCTTCGATGCGTAATTACCTTCTTGGACAACCTACCGGAAGAGCCCTACGCTTACCCCTGCTCTTCCGATGCTTGTTACCACTGCGTCTTCCTTCTACGTCACACGGACGTCTTTCAACCCTTGCGATGGATCAGCAGTAAAGATTTGGAAACCTTACGTCGGATGAAAAAGATTGAGCCCCTACTCGCACCACCTCCCACTATTGTGGTCATTGATGGCATTACTTATGTTTCCGCCGCTCCGATTGCTTCCATTACGGCTCTAAGTTATCAGAGTACTCAGGTTCAGCTGATTTCTGACGATGCGGATGTTTCTTTTTTCCCACAGAGCGTAGTTGGTTCCTTGGAGAAAGAGAAATGGGTATCCTTTCCAGACTTTGCGCCTCGCCACTCTACATGTCTACACCGCTGCCCTAGAGAGCACAAAGTTTTCCTCTCTTGTGCTGTCATTAAGTCGTACATTGTCTGCTTACCACTGTGGTGAGAGACTTCGGTAAATTGATGACTTCCGCTCACCTTATCAGATTATTGGCTTGATTCCGACCATTCCGCGCCACAAGTTGCTTTCCGTAAGACGCTTGCTCGCACAGCTTCTGGCATCGGACTGGACGACGGTAACGGGCGGTAGACCTATCAGGAATTATATGCCCGCACTTGCTTTTCTTCTTCCTCCTTAGCAAAAACTCTTCGAACTACAGCACGAAAAAGCACTTTCATGTGGGTGCCCTCCTGTCGTCTGCTGAAGCAACTAGTCAGTATGACAAATGCTCTGGAAGGCTCCAGTCTGACTTTCAGGCAAATGTCTACCAGAAGGACCCGGATGCTAGACCTTTGTCCATTCTGGTCGCTAGATGATTTTTATCTTGAGCATCTTTTATCCTTCGAGGACTGGTGACAATGTTGAATCCTTGGTTCGGTTCGGCCAAGCGATAGTCTTCACTAATCACTGTCTGCATGCTGGTGGCAGGAGTAGGAATAAGGGCAACTCTTTTCATCTTTTTGCCTACGCGGTTCAAGCAGAAATTGACCTTCCCAATAACACTGTATGGCTGCAATCACTGGTAGATAAGACAGCAATGCACCGCCTTAACCTTCCTTCCAAGTGCCAAGTATCTCGAGATGCCGACAAGAAGCAGCCGGTCCTTGCAGTGATTGACATAACGAATTCGGATGAGGACAGTTGATAGGATCTTGGACGGGGGGATGCTGACTTTAGGACAGCTGGGAGCAAATTATCGGATTGATGTGAGAAAATAGAACTGGACTCAGAGATAAGTGGCTCCTCTTATGTGTACGACCTTTGTTTGACTTGTTTAGTTTATGTTATTATGTGTTATTATGTTTACATTATGTCCAGTGTTGACTACGCTCACACCTTTTCCAGCAAGTACTGAAGAACACCACGGTGTTGCCGCTAGACGCGGCATTGCTGCCTTGCGACAATTCAAAAGACTTTTGTCTGCAACTTTGTCTAGATTAATAGTGGTGATTTACTAAGTTTATTAATAATTTGAATTCACTCTCAACCACCAACAGTTCTCCACACAACCACCGTTAATGACCTCATTTCGTCAGCAACACCAGCTGAAAAAAAGAAATACTTCATTGCAATCGACCAGAACCATTACAATGTGCTACATCACCTTGTTGCACAATGGTGAGGAGCTGCCTAGGGGGCACCAGTAGAGGTGAGTAGAGAGTTAGGGTGTCCTGCGCACACTGTTAATCAAATGTGGAAACAGGCCCATGAGTGTGAATACAATGGCAATGTAGTAAATATATAAGCGAAAAATAGCGTCATCGTAGGAGAAAAATATTGACCATGAAGTATTGAAGGAGAGGTTTTATGAAATGAGGCATTCCAAGCTTGCTGTTGCATGCACTCTGGGATTATCTTGTACTGTTGTTCGTCATGAATAGAAGGAGGAGATGATCAGATGACATTCAAATCATTTGAAAAGCCCATCGAATGAATTCACAAAAAAATACGGATGAAACATTTCGTATCTCACCTCAATCAACCTCGAGTTTTGTTGATTTCTCGAACCTTATCCATGTGAACGAGAAATAGTTCTAGGTGGACAAGCAGAAAAAACCACAATCCTCTCATAAGGCGAGAGGGAGCCTCACAAGGAGATGAAGAACAAGTCTCATGTCAGAAAAGTTAAGTTTCTCTGTGCTGTCGCTCAGCCGAGCTACAACGCCACAAGAGAACTCCCTTCAGAAGTAAGCTTGGAATCTGGCCTGTTGAATACAAAGTGGCTCTGAGGTCAAGCTCATATCATAACAGGGGTGGTGTTCTAATCTATCCATTCTCAGTAGACAGAGATTTCTACTCTGAGTACATGATTCACAAGGTGCTCCCAGCGGTGGTGCAGAAAATGCCTCTTTGATTTAAACATATCATTATCCAACAGATCAATTCTCCAGCACATATTCTTCTAGAGGATCTTCTTTTTGTGAAAGCCGTGGATGAAACGGGAAGAGACATTGTGCTGGTAAATCAACCAGGGCGATTCTCAGATCTGACTGTGCTCGATCTGAATTTTTAACTCCATCCAAACGTTAAAGTACAAAACAATAACAAACATAAACCTAAAGCTCTATAATGCGGTGGAGCAGGCATACGAACAACTGAGTCACTCCAAGTTAACTGAAGTTTTTGAAACTGAGGGTGTTGATGCAACAAACAATGTGCGAAGGGGGGGACGATTTCAAAATTCAACACGTGATCAGGAGAAAATTGCGAAAGAAGGGCCGTTTGAGTTTCGTGTTGAGGTTGGATGAGATCACGAAACTAGTATTGAGAGAGTTCTTCGTACAGAAGAGGAGGGTGGATGGGGAGATGAGTGATGGTTGATTGTTGTGTCGACGGATTAGGACGGTAGATTCATCCCAGATAGCTGGTTTTTTTCGCTACATGCATCGTAGGTTTTTCATCCCACATGGATATGATTTCCCCTACGGATGGTGATAGGGGCTTTCACCTAGATGGCTGAGTTTCCTTGCAGTGGAGTGTAGTATTTTATCTAGTTTTAAGTTAATGGTAATTTATCCTTGTTAATCCTAATGACATTAGTTAGTATTGAAATTAAACTGTTAGAATAACTTTATCATTAGATATTCTTATTATAGAGTTAGCTTCGAAAGCAAGAGAGCGTGAACTTGCGTCTAATTGACATGAAATTCGGATATTCTACGTGTCTTTTCGGGCGTGGCATCAAACTCACGTCAAAAATGTACGTAAATATGCGTCAAACGGACGTAACGTTTGGGAATTGTATGTGAGTTTTTCGGACGCAGCATCATACACACGTAACTTTAGCAGAAATTGTACGCAAATTTTTGTTGAATCGACGCGAAGTTGGGATATTTTACGTGAGTTGACGTGGGATCGCATTTACGTAACTCGAGCCAGAAATACAAGTGAACTTGAATCGAATTGGCGTAAAAACCGGGTATTTTACGTGAGTTGTTTTGACGTGGGATAGAACTCACATAACTTTAGCCAAAAATATACATAAACTTTAGCCAAAAATATACATAAACTTGTATTACACTGACGTTAAGTTCGGGTATTTTACTTGATTTTTCGGACGTGGCATCGAACTCAGGTAACTTTAGCGAAAAATACACGTAAACTTTCGTCAAACTGACATAACGTTTGGGCTTTTCGCGTGTTTTTTGAATATAAAATAATCTAATCTTGTTATTCTAAATGGTATTAGTTAGTGTTACTCATAGACTATTACAATATCTTCATTATAAGCTAATCCCATATTATTATCATTGGCGGTAGTTCAATAGAAAAGGAGAAATTTTTTCGTTGTTGTTAATACATGTCGGAATGAGTGGAAGACAGCTACAAAGAGAGAAGCGATGAGTTCCCATCGACTCCTACTTTCGATCGCCTCTGAAGTGGAGGCAGAACTAAATTTCTGAGGCTGACAAAGGAATCGTTCACTAGATCGGTAGCTGCATGTAAGAATCGGCACAGCTACATAACTTTCAAATAAAATATACAAAAATTCGCATCTTCGAAATAACTGCACAGAAAAAAAGCAAGATAAGTACTGAATAATTGGAGTGAAGTGGTACATATATTGACAACCAAGTCATAACGCCAACCATTACGCCGTAGTCACGATGAAAACGCTGTCGTTCCCAATTAGGACCATGTTGTTACACCTGAAATTCAACTACTTAGTCGTGATTTTTTTCTCGAATAGCTGACCAATTTGTCGTGCATCGATCCCCATGTTTAGATGGGGAGTGTCGAAGATGAAATGCATGACGATTTGGTCGCTTTCGTATGAGATGAATACGTAACAGTCGGCGATTTTCCAAAAAAATCGCGACTTACTAGTTGTATTTTCAGTCGTGACAAAGTGGTCCGAAACGGAACGACAGCGCTTTCATCGCGACTACGGCGTATTGGTTGGTGTTTACTGTATTTTTACCTTACATAAAATAAACTATATTTTATGTAATAGCCAGTGCTACCTCAGTCGTCTTCTTCCATCGTTTTAGAATATGTTCAATGAGTTCTTGACTTGAGCATAAGTTGAAACGTTTGGCTTAATTGTCGCTTTCAACAAAAGTGACACTAATAAAATCAGCCTCAATGGATCCTGTCGATTTGGGATGAAGATGTAGGTGCTTTCTGAAGTAATAAAAATTTTGCTCGTCATTGCAAAATGAGCAGAATTCGGATTTGTGAGTTCTTGACAGGGATTGAGTATAGCCTTGTAATCGGCATTCGATGTTTTCCACATTGAACGCATTTTTTCCCAGAGCGATTGATATTCACTTTTATCTACAGCCCCAGCAAAACAACGACATCATTTGGTTCTTGAAATGCCTGACACACGTTCTCCAAGAAGTTCTGATTAGTTCCAGACTTACCGGAATCCAATTGATTGCGGTTTTTTGAATCACCATGCTTGGTAAGCTTGATGAAGAACTCGTCTGAAAACAGATTTTTACTAAACGAAACATACACTGAAAATCCTTCCTCATGTGATAGGCAGTACAACTGACCTCCTTAGAAGGAAATCATTTTTCTTTAGGTTACTGAAACTGTACTTAAGTTTTGTCAGCATGAAATCTTTGGAAGCTTTTTTGACTCCTTTGACCTTTAAGTGGGTGCAAATCTGTGTAGACTTTCTGACAGGATGTTTGATACCCCATAGCTCTTAATGATGAGCAAGTCATATATTATTTCAACATCAGACCATTCAACATTACTGAGTGGTGATTGCTCTGCCTCTACCTCAATTTCAAAGGCAGATACAGCTTTATTTGGTTGAACGATTGAGCATTCATTGAGCTCTTCTGTCATAGTTAATTTAAAAAAAATGAAGGAACTAATATGTGATTATTTAAGGCTATGTATGAGATATTGCCAGTTAAAATTACCGAAACAAGTGTCGAAACTTATCGCTTTATGTATGAAAATTTGCGTAAATTTTTCGGATAATTTTGGGGCAGACATCGGTTGTACCAAGTCCTCGAAATGTCGGATCCGACCCCTTTTGATAGGATAAGACTCCGTCCTTGAAGTAGAGTTCGTACTTTATCGCCGGATCTGACCAAAACCACCTATATAGAATGACTCTTAGCATAGTATAGTAATGTATCAAGATAGAATAGTGTTATTCCTTTTAGTGCAATAGGTGTAACACTCATGGTATAGTATATCTATCCCTTCCCCTTCTCCACAGAGAAATGAGAGACAGTATCATTCGTCAAAGAGGATTCTATGGTACTGATTCGAGTAGTATGGTCGGAAAATCATTGACTCTCTTTGGGTAAATGTACGATACGTAGAGACATTAGGGGCGTTCTGGATAGGGAATTTTTAGTCTGATCTGACCAAAAAACATAGCAAAAGTTGTATCTCTTCTCGGAAGTCAAAGTCTTATCCTACCAAGAGAGTCAGGTCCGATATTTCGAGGATATGGTAGGACCAAAGTTGGCTCAAAAATATCAAAACATTATGCGTAAACTTTCGTACATAATGCAAAAACTTTCGATACTTGTTCAGGCAATGTTAACTAGTAATATCTCATATGTATCCTTAATTAATTCTATAATAGTTACCTCATTTTTTCATTAAGCATGAAAGAAGACCTCAATCCATCTCCGATTCGTCGACCAGACACGGCTGCATCTGCTTTTTAAATCGAGGTAGAGGCAGAGTAATCATCACTCAGTGATGTTTAATAGTAGGACGTTGAAAATGTTAATGACCAGCTCTTCATTAAGGTCTTTGGGACATCAAAAATCCTGTCAAAAGTTTTTTGTCAGAGCTGTAGCATCCTATCAAAGGAGTCAAAATGCATCCGAAGATTTAATGCTGACAAATCTAAAAGACAGTTTCAATAACCTAGAGAAAAAGATCTCCTTTCTCAGTAGGTCGATTCTTGTTCCCTACGTACAAGGAAGGAGCCCCAGTGCATGTTCCTTTTGTTAAAAATTTGTTTTCAGGCGAGTTCTTCATCAAGGTTGCCAAACTTGGTGATGTAGCTAAATATAATCATGGAAATGATCCGTTTCTCTGGGAGTACGTGTGTCAGACATTTCAACAACCAAATGATAGCCGTGACACCCTTCTTTACCTAGAAGATGATGTCTTTGCTTCACTTGATCTAATGATTACAGTGATTATAAATCACTCAAGGAAAAAAATGAGTTCAGTGTGGAAAACATCGAATGCTGATTACAAGGCTACACTCAATCGATACACCCCGTCAAGAACTAACAAATCCGACTTTTGCTAATATTGCAATGTCTAGCGAGATGTAAATTGTCTCAGAAACCACCTACATCTTCATCCCAAGTCGACAGGATGCATTGAGATTGATTTGATTAGTGATACTTTCGCTGAAAGTGGCAATTAGGCCAAACGTTTCAACTTATGCTCAAGTCAAGAACCTGATAATGATACTCCAAAACGTTTGAAGAAGACGACTGATGCAGTATTGGCTATTACCGATGCAACACATGACATGAGTGTATTCACTCAACATACAAGGTTGATCAAAAGAAGAATCAGACTACTTGAGAAATCTAAGCAGCGTCAACTAAAGGAAGAAGATCGAAAGGAGCGTGACCATCTATTCTGCGAGAGGGAAAGTTTTCGCGAGAGTATCTCTCGAATTCGAAACAAATGGAGGAGGAAACTGACGAGATCATTCGCCAGGACAACAAATGGACATCGATGCATTGACAAAGAAAAAGCATTAGATTTTAAATAAATTGGTTTAGATTGAGACATTGTAATTGATTAGTCATGCATTTCGCCTAGAAACAAAGAGCAATCGTGCATTTCTTTGTGTAAATATTTGTGAAGTTAAGTCAATATTGCGGAAATTTGGGTATAAACTATGTACTTAATTCATATTTGTAATAAACCATGCGTAACATTATAGAGTAGATGCGAAAAGTTACTTGTAAATACAAACGTTTTCGTACAAATGACAACGTTTATAGTTGTAGGCATTAAAACGACGTTAAGTTTTCAAGTTAAGTACTAAAACTTTCGTTCTTTTTGCCGGACGTTTCCGTCTTTGTTTCACACATTTTTGAGGTTTACACAAAAACGCCGCAATTTCAGCATGAAAAATCCGCTGTTTTCGGATGTATGTTTTAAAAATACGTAATTTTTTCGCCATTTTCTGCTTGACAGCAAAAAATGTAGGTAAGTTAACCTTGATGAAACATAATGTTTCGCAACAATACGCATTTTTACGTACAATTTTCGACTATTTCAGGTGACAGCGTAAAATGTGCGTAACTTTAGTGCTAAAATACAAAAAGTTTCGTCAGTATTCCGTATTTATACGTACATTTTTTGTCACTAATTAGTGAATTAATTAATAGTTGAATTTGGAATAATAATCAAAACCATACTGATCTCTTCTTTATGCGTAAAATAGTGTTGTTTTATGTAAGGTGAAAATATAGTATTTTGTATAACCCATCTGACCACCACTTTTTTGGCGCGTGTTTAGAATGAAGCAGATTCGCCTTTTCTCTGAGGTAAGATCCGACATGCGAGGTAGGATCCAACCTCGGACTAGACTGGCCCTAAGCTGTATTGTAATGATTAACAAAACCATACCAATCTCTTATAGATACGTAAAACAGCAGTGTAATTTTATGTAAGATAAAAATACAGTTTGGAATACCCCATCCGATCACTACTTTTTGCCGCGTGTTTAGGATGAAGCCAATCCAACTTATCTCCGAGGTCGAATCATACCTCTGTTCAGAATGCACCTTACTCATGAAGGCTGTACTAAAATATCAGCACTATGTCAAATATTGACGTTAATCGAGTTAACATCAGTTTTTGACATTAACTCAGTAAACGTCAATAGTAAACAGAAATCACTATTACTTCTACAAGTTTCCAGAGATAACGTCAACGTCACTGTTGATCTTATCTAAGTTATTTTAACTCTCGTATGTAGTTGTTACTTGTACGAAATGGCCCTAAACATAACCAATCTCCGGTATGTAGTTGGTACAGTACTACTTGTGTTGTTTAATTGAATTGACCGCAGTTTAGCGACCTTTCATCGCAAAGTCAGTATTAGGAATAGCCTCATGAATCTTATACCGATAGATTTCTCTCAATTTGACAAATCTTACTGATACTCCATCGTACTTGTTCGACGAATATTGAATGAGTTATACCCAATGGAAAGCATAAAATTCAATAGCGCTAGTGATTTTTTTCACGCCACGCCTTTCAACTTACAGAAGAGATATTCTTTCTTAATGTGCTCTTATAACACAAGAGATTAGCTATTTTAACAGCTGAAAGTATTACAAAAGAACGAATATCGGCAGAGATACCATTTTTGAAAAGCTGCCTATTTAAATTCGCCAATTTCGGCTGTCATGGTCAATTCTACAAAATTGCCATTATTGACCCGATGTGAAGTCACGAAAACTTTTGGTGCGATAGGATTACTAATTCCAATTTTTGAGGCAAATCAAAAAATTCATAACTAACGTATCATTAGAGTATGACACATAAAATATGATGCCTGTTCCTTCCATGCCTCCCTTTACTGTCACTCCCACCCTTCCCAAATATTCACTCTCCATCACCAACAGGTCTGAACACCCCCCTCCCATTCATCCCATGGCTACGCCACCACCAGCCGTACCACAAAAATTCTTAGTCATAACTGATGACAACCGCAACCACGTCCTACATCACCTTTTAGGGCTGTTTGATGATCCGTCACTGCTGAGGGGAGCAATGATAAAGGTGAGTATGGATTTATGATGTCCTGTTCAGACTGTATCTCGCATTTGAAAACCTGCCCTGGATTGTGATCAAAGTTACTGTGTAATCTATTTAAGCCCCGAAAATAGAAAAATTGTTGGTAGGGAAAATATCAATGTAAACCATGATGAATTGAAGCATCTGCCATATGAGGAGAGACACTCCGAGCTTGCGTTTCCTGCGCCCTTGGTGCTCTCGTACTGTTATTCGCCGTGAATTGAAAGAGAAAAAGATAAGACGGTATTCAAGTGGTCTGAAGAATGCATTGACTGACGGTCATAAATACAAAAGGGTTGAACATTGTGCTCCTCACCTTAACTTGTCCTCCTTGAGTTTCATCTTTTTTCTCACCTTGTCCATGTGGACTAGAATACAATATCAAGCCGAGCATATGCCAATAGCTATTAGATACAGTGGAGCAGGCATATAAACATTGGATCCATAGAAATTGACGGACATCTTCTTGACGCTATGGTCGGGCATGCAGCAAATAAATTGCAAAGGTGGAGGGAATGATTTCAAGATTCATCATGTCAACAAGAAGAAATTGCGGAAGGAGAAAAGTTTGACGTCGGTACTGACGTTGGGAGAGTTAACAGATATTCGGTTGCGGGAGTTCTTTTCAAAGGAGAGAGAGGGAGGGTGGGGGTGTGAATGATAGTTGATTGTCAAAAGGGTCGGACTATTGGCAGGTTTTTAATCCAAGACTGGATTTTCTCCTGCAAATATGACCTGTAGGCTTTCATCCCAGACGGCTGGGGTTTTCTTCTATAGGCAACGTAGGTTTTCTATTACAGATGGCTGAGATTTTCCCGTAACGTCAGTGATATGGGCTTCTTCCCTGTGGATAGGGTTTTCTTCACTGCGAAGTGTAGTTATTCATTTAGTTCTAGTTTAATAGTAATCTAATTTTATTAATTTTAACGGCAGTAGTTAGTGTTACTAATAGACAATTAGAATTTCTAAATTGTAAAGTACCCCATCGTAGGATCGTCGGCGGCTTCATGACTAAAGAGGGTGAGATTCTTTCAACATGATGAAAAATACATATCAAGATAAGAGAGAGATGTAAACGGTGAGAGGTGAGCGATGAGTTCCCATTGACTCCTACTTTTCAGCACCTCCAAAGTGGAGGCAGTACTCAATCATTTGGGCCGGGAATGCTATCACTCTTTAGAATGAGTGATACACGAGGGAATCGTCCATTCTACATAACATACCAAGTAAAAAATACATTTTTATTCTTTTTTTAAAGATCATACCAAATAAAGAACAAACTGGTACTATTCTACTAGATAACCTAAACATACCCTATGTGTAATAAATACCTAATCTAGTACTATACTACTTTTTATTAGAACCACATAGTACCATCTAACCTACTAGGTATATGATATGATATAGAAATTACTACCTACTACAATACCTGGAATGAGTTCTAAATTACTACACTTTTTTATTCACTGATATTTTAGCGATCCTAGATACTTAATGAACTATTTTACTAAGCATATCATACTATACATTAAATTAAAGCGCTTGAATAGATTTAACTCGAATTAGATTAGTGTCATCTATATTCATGAAGATATATGCCTATTAAATTGACATTTTTCAGAAAACATTTGAGCTCACCTACCACGGTTCCAGTTCTACTTACGCAAAGATAAACCTACACATTCTTGTAGAGCTGAAATGAGCCGTTTAGATCAGTTGAGATTTCTGAGATCTGACCAGCGACCGTTGAGTTACAAATTTTCAAAAACCTTTCATACGAATTACTGAAAAAAAATCAATGAGGAATGAGTGATTTTTCGGCGCGAGAGCAAGTTATCCTTCCAAAAAAGATCTCAATTTTCATATGTTAAATGACATCCGACTTTTTTGTATTTTTCTACCTGTCAGCACTATTCCTTCCCAAACTCTCTCCCCTCTCCCCTCCTTACACCATCACCGCACTCACTTCAACTTCCTACCTCTCCAACGCCACCAGCTCAAAACGCACTCCCTCTTCTTCTTCCCTGCAACAATAGTAATGTCGAGTGCTGCATTGCTTTCCCACCGCCAGAAACTCCGTTTGAGTGTAAAACAAATAATTAACTGAGAGCGCATTCTTCAACATCTCCTAACCCACTTCAACAGAGGCTCCCTCATGGAATGATTGCATTGATTTCTAAGCTGACTGACATCAGCGATGCTAGGGTAAGCTATACTTGGAAAGTTACTCAACATAGAATTGAAAATGGATTGACGATTGACGTAAGATCAAGACAGAACAACTGTGGCGACAAGAAGAAGTGTATCGACCTTGATGTCATGAAAGAGTGAATCATACACAGCTAGAGCACTGGATGTCTGTCTCTTTTGTTGTTGGATTGTCTCGTTCTGTTGTGACGCGTGAATCGAAGGAAAAGGACTGAGAAAACATTTTAGTGTCATGAAAAGTTTGACTGAAACTCACAAACACAAATGCTTCAATCACTGCCTCTCTTTCGTCGACTTTGATTGGTGCAGTTTCTTCGACATGTCCATCGTAGTCTACGTCGATGAGAAGTGATTTTCCATTGATAAAAACAAAAGAATGTTTATCATCTATCACGATGAAGAAGATCTGCATAGGCAACCAAGAAGAAGGGACACATCCGAAAGGTAGTGTTTCTCTATGCCGTTATCAAGCCATGCTGGGATCCTTACAGAAAGTTGCACTTTGACGGGAAGATAGGAAACTGGCCATTTATTTCATACCATGTGGTTTAACGGTCCAGTAAGATTTCGAAACTAAGGATGACTGATTGGCGAAGTTTGGTTGATTTTCTTATTGCTGGTGACTATCATTTAATTTATCACTTAGAAGATGGGCTGTCTATTCATGTATTAATCTGGAAATGGGGCGTTTATTCAAATATCACGCCGGAGATAGATAATCTTTTCTATTTCCATTCGGGTGGTAAGGTAGACTAGGCGGGTGTTATTTCTGCAACCGCAGATTTCCTAAGCTAATGCTATTATTGGTAGTGTAGTTACCCGTAACTAATAATATAAAGCTGTCTAGCCTTATTAACAATGTATCTATCGTAATTGTATTCATATACTTAGTGTTGATATTACAATAGTTTTATTTGTTCTATGAGTACTCACTATGTCCTGTAACAGAAAGAGTACTCTAGCTGAAAAGCGACGGTCGAAAATAGCGGTAGTCCTCAATTTTGATGTAAAAAATAGGGGTGACTCTACGAGTTTCGGGTTCAACGCAGAAATAGTCTATATATACTTTGAGTACAGGTCAGATGCCCAATCATTTAAAACTAACAACCTCTGATAGTTTATTTCCATAACTTCATGGTTTCACAAAAGTGAAAACAAAAATGCAAGTGAAGCTCTTCTGCTACCCTCCAAAATTAATATCAGAATTCGATTGCAATTCAGAGTTGTCCTCGCTTTTAGATAACATGCCCACTCTTATGAATCGTCTTGACTGTGGGGTACTCTTACCCGAAATAAGGGGCATCACCAAGTGGTCAAGTATTGTTAAAAATACGTGCTCCATCAATTTGAACAGGACAGCGATGTCATTCTAGAATGTCCTCTAAAATCACCTTACAGAATCATACCTACCCTTGATCAGACTCACAAAGTATGTTACTATGAAGAGACATTTGAAGTTTTTCAAGAGATTCATGCTGATGATCACCCAAAGGGTCACACTATTTTTATTGAGGACCAAATATGTCGAAATCCCAAGATAGGCATGTAAGTTACTCACAGAAACTAGTTCAAGGTGCATAGAGGGAGTTGACCCTCATAAGACAGTTGCCAGCTATCAGCCAATTCTCACTCAAGGATATGGATCATAAGGGCAAATCAATGTAATGGATTTTCAGACAATGCCTGACAATTAGATGAAGTATTTGCTCTGTTACATCAATCATGGAACCAAATTTGCATAATCAAGTGCATAAGCGGGCATTGACAGTTGCATGCATACTCCTAAACATCTTCTTGATTTTTGGTGCACTATCAATTCTTCAAGCTGACAACGGACGAGAATTACATTGAGCAGCCCCCCTTCGTCATTCTATTCAAATATCAGACAAGTTAAGTTACATATAATAGTGCTTTTACTCTGATTTATTTATTGCTTTTTATTTATTTTACAATCAATGACAGTCCATCGATGTTTTTATATCAGAGATCAGTAAATCATGGTCTCATTGGCATATGGTAAGAGGGTCGCCTAATCGCTCTTCCACAAATAGAGGAGTTGAACAACTGAATTGAACTATTGAGCAGAAGTTAGGGAATTGGTTACATGACAACAATACAACTAGGTTGTGCGTTGGCTACAAAATCATTATGTGGAGGTGCAACACTCAGATCTACCAGACACTAGGGAATAAATCTCCTCATCATATAAGTTTGGTCAGCTACCACAATGTGTTATCTCGAATTCACCCAAATCAACCAATTTACTTGACAATTTGCATTACTTGACGATTTGCATACAAAAGATCATCTGAATTCATTCTTCAACTTGAGGAACATTACACTCGATAATCCAAGGCCAGATGAAGAGCATAGACAAAACGGATTATTCAAATATTGATGTCCCACCCTTAAGTCTATGCACAAATGGGTTCTCAACAAAGCCTGACATTCAAGCCAATGTCAAGGCATCTGCTGATGAATTTTTTCAATGACTGTAGTACAGTGGAAGAAATGTTGATGTTATGTAAACCCAATGACAATAACATACCTGATGATAATAACAAAGGGGTTACACAAAGCATAAATGAAAGCACTGATGACACACTTCCTTCCAGAAGTATTGATCATAGCCTAACATACCAGAATGCAATTTTGATGATGATTTGATGTGTTATCACTTTTGGCAAACTTGATAGAGAACTTGTCTGCAAACAGGTTATTAATTAACTTAGTAAATTACCACTACTAATCTAAACAAAGGGGCAGACATACGTCTTTTGAATTGCATGGCAGCAATGCCGCAGCTGGGCGGCAACACCGGAGTGTTCTTCAGCTCGTGCTGGAAAAAGTGTGACCATAGTCAACACTTATCTAAATAAGCATATACCATAAATTAATCAAACCAAACAAGTCACGAAAGTACCCGTAATAGACTACTCCAATCAAATAATCTCTTCACATATATCCTGTAGCATATACTGGAAGCCTCAGTCTTGGATACTGATCTACCGATGGTATTTCGTCTTCTCTCTCTCTCTTTTTCTCGCTTTCCTCTGGTCATCAAACTCCCTTCGCTTGGCCCAAGGATCACCAAACTCTACC
>JALLAW010000125.1:0-17937 GCA_036939535.1 Cyclotella kingstonii | reverse complement strand
GGGGATTGACTATTTATAACTGGCCCCCAGTTATAAATTGTCGATAACATCTATGCTATTGACAATTTATAACTGGGGGCCAGTTATAAATAGTCAATCCCTATTTGTGTCAAATTAACAAGTTATAAATGGTTAACTACCCCTTTGTAACTGGGAGGGGTAGGCTATGAGCCCAACATTAAAAGCATTCGTTCATGTCATGATTGCCAATATTGTCTGTCTGCCTTACATGTCACATACATTTTTGGTGTTGTTCGATATTACCTGTTTGTAGACGGGAATCACAAATTTTTGACCAGTTACAAACGGATGGGGTCTTACATATGGGGAGTGTAACCCCACTACCTATATGTAAGACCCCCCAAAAAATGTGTGGCTGTCCCCAAATGGAGACTTTTTCCTGATCAATTATTTCTGGGTACTATCCATTTGTAACTAGGTTTCCAAAGCAAACGGGGACTGACATCTACACTACTATATTGGGTAAGATATGTACCAGTATTTACATATGTAAAGTGTGTACTATGTCAACAGAGCCAACCTATTATGTGCTGAAAAGAGTCATCACATCATAAAATCCCACGATGACGTTTTAACGATGGATATCATACCATACATTCCGAGCGAGTACGCACACACATAATAATATTTGGTTTGCTCATTGACACAACCTACCATGGCAATTGTACTGTCGCAAGTAAAAAAGGCAGTTATCATGTCTCTCCTTCTATCGTTTGCGAAGGAGTGGAAGACTGCCACATCTTTTCAGACTGCAGTGAGGATGGCCCGACAGACATCACGGTCAGTCACTTCTCGAACATTTCCAATTCGAAAGACTCACGAAAAGGGTGCGCTAGAAGACACCAAAGAAAAGGCCCCAAGAAATGCCTACGCAGACACCATTCTCCTACCTCAGACAGAATTTTCCCAACGTGCTAACGCTTCTCAGCGTGAGCCTGAAATTCAGCAGTACTGGTCCTCTACGAAACTCTACTCCAAACTCTCTGCGGCTGCTGCCTCCCGCTCGGCACCTCGCTTCATTCTGCATGATGGACCACCGTACGCGAATGGTGATTTGCACATTGGTCATGCTCTCAATAAGTTATTGAAAGATTTTATCAATCGTCACCAAGTTCTCAAGGGAAAACAAGTTCATTATGTTCCTGGGTGGGATTGTCATGGCCTGCCCATCGAGTTGAAGGTGCTGCAGAACATGAAATCAAAGGAGCGTGAAGGGTTGACCCCTATTACTCTGCGTGAAAAAGCTGCCACCTTCGCGAAGGAGACTGTAGTAAAGCAGAGTAAATCCTTTCAACGATATGGAATTTTTGGAGATTTTGAAAACCCCTATCTGACTTTGCTTCCCGAGTACGAAGCTGCGCAAATTCGTGTGTTTGGGGAGATGTATAAACAAGGTTACATTTTTCGTGGAAGAAAGCCTGTGCATTGGAGTCCTTCGAGTAAAACTGCACTAGCGGAAGCCGAGTTAGAGTATCCTGAAGGTCATGTCAGCAAATCAATTTATGTAGCGTTTGACATAATTAGTCCTTCCGATGAGTTGAGGCAGTACAAGGGAGAAAATGACAGCTTTAAACTTGCGATTTGGACTACGACTCCTTGGACTATCCCTGCTAATTTGGCTGTAGCAATCAATCCAGATTTAGAATATTGTGTTTTAGATGCACATCCAAGAGTCTTAGATGGAAATGCCAAGTTACTAGTTGCAAGTGGTCTTGTTAAAAGTTTAGAATCCAAATTTCAGCTATTAGAGGGAGAAACATTGACTGTTCAAGCTACTTTTCCAGGGTCTGTTCTTGTTGGAACGATCTATCAACATCCTCTCTATGAGCGTACATCTCCAGTCATTGCAGGCGGTGATTACATTACCACGGAGTCTGGGACTGGGTTGGTTCATACTGCCCCTGGACATGGGCAAGAAGATTACATTACTGGTTTAAAGTACGGCTTAGATCTACTTAGCCCTGTCGACGATGTAGGAAAATTTACAATTGAAGCAGGAGCGTCAACTGTTGTTGGAGACGAACTTGTTGGAAAAAGTGTACTGGGAGAAGGAAATATTGCTGTCATTGAGGCATTGAAAGAAGCGGGAGCTTTGATTCGAGTGGAAGATTATGGTCACAAGTATCCTTATGACTGGAGAACTAAAAAACCAACAATATTCAGGGCTACTGATCAGTGGTTTGCTTCCGTCGAAGGGTTTCGAGATGCAGCTCTGAAAGCCGTCGATACGGTATGTCAGATGATGTCAAATTGCTTCTTTATCTCAAGTATTCCTTGAACTATATGTTTATGTGGTATTTTTTCCTTCACAGGTTCAGTGGATTCCGGAAATCGGTAAAAATAGAATTACGTCTTTCGTAGCGACTCGTGGAGATTGGTGTATTTCCCGTCAAAGATCATGGGGAGTTCCTATCCCTGTCTTCTACGATAAGTTAACTGGAGGAAATGAGATTCTTTTGGATGAGCACACGCTCAATCATGTTCAGTCGATCTTTGCAAAACATGGAAGTGACTCCTGGTGGAAAATGGATATTGTTGATCTTCTTCCTGAGAGGTATAAGGATCAGGCAGACAAGTGGACTAGGGGTACAGATACGATGGATGTATGGTTTGATTCAGGTTCATCTTGGGCTGGTGTTACTCAGCAACGTGCAAATGATGAATTAGGCTTGGGTTTTCCTGCAGATATCTATCTTGAGGGAAGTGATCAACATAGAGGATGGTTTCAGTCCAGCTTGTTGACGTCTGTTGCTGCTAACAAAGGACAGGCACCTTACAAAGCAGTCCTAACTCATGGCTTTGTTCTGGATGAGAAAGGCTTTAAGATGTCCAAGAGTATGGGTAATGTCGTGAATCCTTTGTCGGTAATTGAAGGTGGAATCAATAAAAAGATCGAACCTGCGTATGGCGCGGACGTGTTGCGCCTTTGGGTCGCCTCTGTAGATTATGCCGGAGATGTCAGGGTAGGTTCAAACATAATCAAACAAACATTTGAATCATACCGAAAGCTACGCAACACCTTAAGATATTTAATAGGGAATTTGTCAGATTTTGATCCTAATAAAGATGCCGTCATGTATGATGATTTGCCCTCTATGGACAAGTGGATGTTGGGAACAATGTCTAATGTACTGAAGGAGGTAGATGATGACATGTCTCAGTATCAGTTTAGTCGTGCTACTCAAGAGTTGTTGCGCTTTGCCACAACCGACTTATCAAACTTCTACTTCGATGTCGCTAAAGACAGACTTTACATCTCCGCATTCGACGACTCCAGAAGGAGAAGCTGTCAGACTGTCCTTCATGCGCTCCTTGAGGGTCTAACGAAGGCGATTGCTCCTATCCTTCCACATATGGCTGAAGACGTATGGCAGAACCTTCCGTATATGCTGAAAGGAGATAAAATGTCTGTCTTTGAACTCAGCGTATCAGATCACATTATGTCCTATCCTGCGGCGGATTTGGAAAGATGGACACTGATTCGCGATTTAAGAACCGATTTAAATCAAGTTTTGGAGCTTGCTCGTAGGAATAAGTTAGTTGGTGCTTCGTTGGATGCTGCTGCGTATATTTACACGTCTGACTTAAGTACTCTTAATGTGCTAAGCCAAATGGATAGTGACAAAAGTCTGATTGCTCCAAGTGTGAAGACGAACGGAGTTGATGACCTTCGTACAACCTTGATGATTTCTCAAGTGAATCTTGTTGATTCAATAGATGAAATCACAAATGCATGCGACTCTACTTATGTTTGTAAGGGTGAACTCAGCGGCTGTACGATTGGTGTCAAGAAAGCTGATGGCCATAAGTGTGGTCGTTGCTGGTTTTATGATACAGAGGTTGGTAAGCATAGCCATTATGGAAATGATATTTGTCAACGATGCGATGCTGCAATAGCTTCATGGGAAGAGAAAACTGCAACAAAGTTTACAATATTAGAAGAAGCACCATTAGTAAAATAATCGTTATTTATTTATACCTTCAGTAGCGCGATTCTTTAGTGTGAATTTGGAAGTGCATCTTTATCAGCTACTAAATGAAGAATTTAATGCAATATTGTTGCAGTTATTTTAGGTTTACACTCTGTCACTGCTAGTGCTGCCGCTATCACTGCCACTCTTGCTACTGCTGCTGCTGTTACTGCCACTCCTGCTACTGTTGCTTCTTTCATCGCACGCGGAGTGTTTCCCATGAGCAGACTTTTTCCCAGAAGTAGACATCTGCCTCTGGCCATCAAAAACAGCCTTTGATTCCATCAGTTGTTTCCCATCATGAATAAACTCACATTTCTTCCCTTTCTTACAACTTCCACTTTTTGCAAAAAACTTGCAGATCTGTTTTGTCATCGCAGCATCTTTGCCTGGTTTCGTGACTTTTGGCGCTGCTTTTCCCACCGTTTCTACTTCCTTAGAGGGCGTTTTCTTAATAACTTCCATCTCAACTGGTCTTGCGAAGCGACATTGCGTTTCGTCACCTCTTTTTTTACTACAAAAGAAAAAATACTTACCAATTGCTCTCGATTTTTGTCCACTCTCATTGGATTTTTTCACCTTGTTCAATCGTGAGGGTATACCACAAAAGCAATTCGGGGGTGGTATCTTTTGCAGTTCACGAGCCTCTTGAATATCTATGAGAGAGGGATCTTTTCCAGGAACAGGAACGTGGTCTGATTTTCTTCGTTTGCTTCCAGTCTTCTTTGTTGGGCATATTTGGATCCAGTGTCCTGGGACGTTACACAGTCGACAGATGTATCCCTCAGGGGGTGCTGTGGACTTTCGCTTGTTACTGTTTTCTGTCAGCACTTCCTCGCCCATACTGTTTCTGCCAACAAATCAAGGACTCGTTTTGGTATTATGTTGCTCCTTTCACACATCATGGGTATAGTACTCCTACAAGAGATTGCTTAATTTAGTTTGTTTTTGATAGTTTAAAAGACTAAATATATTTATTACTACTATTTCTTAGACAAGTACTATACGTACATGCATTACCCAAATCCTATCAAGATATCCAGACTTATGGTACTATACTCCTCTGGAGTCGAGAGAAATACCATCCCGAGAACAAGTTTTCCAGCTCATCGAATTCCCTTCTTCTGATTAAAGTTGAAGGAATGACTCTCTCTCTCTCTGACCATATGTTACTACGGTCTTAAGTAACCACAGAGCATTAACACCAATTATTGAATCTTCAAAACAGTTTTTCTTTAAATAATGACACAAAAAGAGAAAGACCTCAGAACAATAAAATGTTTCAATTAAAATCATAATGGACAAATCTGTCATCATGTGAGTTATAATAATAATTTTGGCAAAAGTTGCTGATTTCTTTGTGAGAATGTCAATATGCATTCTCGCTGGATGAGTTCCAGTACAATATCATTAATGTATTGTCAAGACTATTTCTTTTCTCAGTATGACACTCTGTTACAACCACCTCCATTTTGCCAAAAGTGTTTCAAATGCTGCACATAAAACAATCTTAGTAATTCTACGTTAGAAGCTACAAAGTTATCTATCATCTGATTCTTCATGGTTGTATCTACGATTTCTGTCATCTCGGTCGCTTCTGTGTTTTTGTTTTTTCTTATCTTGTTTGTACTTACGTCTCTTATCATGGCGATGTTGGTCCTTTTTCTTTTTTCTATGGTCATCTTCGGATGAAGAATTTTCATCAGAAGAATCTGTATCACTCTGTCTGCGTTTCCGCAGTGTTTTTTTATGCTTGTGCCTGGTCTTGCTCTTACTTCGCTTCTTCTCTTTCCGTCTCTTATGATCCCGACGGTCACTTTGAGATGAGCTGTCAGATGATAATGATGCATCATCAGTAGCAATGTTATCCTGAGCAATCTCTTCTTCGCTACTGGTGCTATCTTCCTCCAACAATGCCTTGGTATTCGCATCCAAATGTGCACTAATCCCACTCTCATTGACTCCCGTACTACGTTTCTTGCCAGCTTTCAGCCCAAGAAACATTTTCCTGGCAAAATCATCTCCCCCAAGTTGTCCGCCACCACTTCTTCCACCTGTCAAATTTTGATGCCGCGCCAACTCCAATAAGCCCCGGGCTTTCTCTGCTCCAGCGGCGGCCGAGGAGGCGTTCTCACCCTCTGATCTATTCGCGTACGGATCATGACCGATTGTTTTAGACCAGATATCTGTAGTGCGTAGGGCAGAGCTTGCGGCCACGCGATTGTTGTGGGGCATGCGCTGACGTTTGTAGCTCATGCTGCTCTCAGGATGACGAAAACTCAAGAATTGAATTAACTGTAGGTTGACTACCTTCAATTACTACCTAGAGGTACAGTACCATAACTCTCTTTGCACTACTGATAATGCCACACTTGCTTAATTGTTCTCTCACTCCGATCGTGTATTATTCCACTTCTGATTCTTATTTACCTTTATCATGACAATTGAGTCGTACGGGTAGATACAGCAAGAAATAATTATACGTCATTACATGTGTTTTTCTAGGTGTTATTGTTACTCCCACCACTCTTCATTAATGAGGATTTATTGCTCTAATCCTACCAGTATGTATGGTACTGAGTAGTACATTCTCCGCATGTTTCTCCAGACTCGCCAGAGAAATGAGAATTCGTGTGCAGAAAAGGCATGTGTCGATTAGGTTTGACATTAAATTTATTCAATTTTGTGCACCCTTTCAGACCAAATAATTCCCCAACAGCCCGACAGCACTGATAGTTTCCTCCTCGCTCTCTAGCATTGCTACTACAAACGAATCCCTTCCCTCCTACTCCCCTACCTGGTCGACTCAACCATGAGTGCCTGGTCGAAATGTGTCACATCACTTTCTGTCAAATGCAGCCGCAACCACGGATACAATCTGCTCACACTTACCATTTTATTATTATTCTGCAGCTTTCTCATGTTTATTTTATCCGTCATTGTAACAAATTTCGGCTACAATCGAATTCCATATCGAGACTGGGCACTGGCGGGGGGAGTGACATCGAACTCGGCTCAATTCCGTGTTCGAGGACCGCAACAAGACGAATTGAGACAAAGGCTATTTGTGGTCAGCACCAATCCCAATATTGCCATCGAAAAAGATCAAATATTAGTCACTCCCGTATCTTATGGAGATTTTATACCAGAAGAGTACTTCATAAAAAGAGTTAGTATTTATAACTTATCGCCCATGGCGACCTACTATTATGGGATTTGCTATCCTCAAAGCATACCGAACTCTGCAACTATCGCAGGAGATGTTGGTCACTTTACCACACCAGCAGCAGATGGGGATAGAATGAATTTTACAATAGCCACGGGATCATGTGCATTGACTGGATCCAAAAATCAAATGTTTTCCAGTATACTAGACCTGAATCCCTTGATGTTTATCCATGCAGGTGATTTCCATTATGAGGACTTACAAACATTGGATATCGATAAGCGATTGGAGGCATACGACAAAGTAATGGGTAGTCCATCTCAGAGAATCCTTTACATGAGGACCATTTTCTCATACATATGGGACGATCATGATTTCCTTGGGAACAATGAAGACTCTGAAAATACTGATGCGACAACAGTAGCGAAGCAAAGCTTCTCTTTGGCCATTCCTCATTATCAACTCGGTGCAATCCAATCAAATAATGCTGAGGAGGAGAGCAAAGCCGCTAAATATCAGGCTTTTACTCTGGGGACTGTAAGATTCATCATTTCTGATTTGAGAAGTGAGTCAGTTAAATCGACAGAGAGCCGCCGTGGAACAATGTATAGTACGGAACAGAAAAACTGGCTATATAATGAGTTGTCTCAGGCGGCGAATTACGATTTTGTGATATGGGTGACATCGAAGCCTTGGACTGAACCAGAGGAAGTAGGAGCTGACAGTTGGGGAGGTTTTACTCTGGATCGATATGAACTATCAAGTTACATTGCTTCCACTATCGGTGCTGGTCCAAAAAATCTCTTTGTTCTCTCAGGAGATAACCACATGGTCGCATTTGATGATGGATCTAACACAGATTATTCCAGTCAAAGTGATTATCCTGGTGGATTTCCACTGTTACACTCTGGACCTCTCACTAATTTTGGCGATGTCATCGGATCGGAAACTTACTACTTTACGGATGGTTGCATGACTGTTAACTCTGAGGTTAATCACCAATTCAGTACGTTAGAGTTCATCTTTCCATCGTTGGATATGGAATCTGCGGGGTCATTACCTTGTATAAAAATTACGAGCTATTCAGAGAATTACTCAAATGTTATCTTCCAAAAGAATCTATGTGGTGAGATCATGAGATTTGGAACGCAAGAACAGAAGTCTTGTACTTCTCCAAGATTTTCTTTGACAACGGAAGTCCTCTTTATAGGAGCTGCGGCAATTATTGGACTCAATTTTCTGATGTCACACTGTTATCTGGGACTGAATAAAGATTCATTGTTCATAAGCTACTCCTACTTCGGGATTAGCATCTTCTTTTTTGTATTTACCATTGGCGCTGCAGTCATAGGTTCTCTCTGCTTTCAGACTCTAGGAGTAAATGTATTCATGGTTTCCATATATATGTTGGTTCAATCAGTCATTTGCTCAATTTTCCTCGGTATTTTTCTGATGCACTATCGCACATCGAAAGTATTAGAATCGAAAGCAGAATTGGATGACGCTGAGGAGGTCAATCACTATGCAGTCGGTAAAGAGGAAGATTCAGTGGACAAAACAGTTATAGATGGCAGTTCAAAGGCGAAAGAAAGTAAAGATCATGATCCTAATGGCAAAGAAGATATTTTCGAAGTGTCATGGAATGACGTACATTGGGAAAATGAAAATGTTTCAGATGTTGATGATGATTACAGCAATATTTCTAAGCCGTTAGAAAAATACGACGAAATCATGAGGTATAAATGATTTGTTGAGATGCCCATCCTTGTTATCATTCATTATATTTTATAGTATATATGAAAGGTGCTACATTGGTATTGACAATTAGTGTAACAAGTTTAGCTCATAGAATGAGGCGAAAAGCTATCCGTGATTACCACCTTTACCACTTAAGTAATCATGCATATCTCTCCTCTGCCGCCACACATTTGAAATGATTACGGTGAGATACCTCCAAAAATCATGGCATTTTTGAAATTTTTTCTGTGATATTTCGATTACATTTGTGGTGCTTACTGTAATCCATAATTTTATTCTGAAAGCTCCATAAGATAGCGATTGGTAAAGTTCATAAAATATGTAATTCATTGCAGATTTCGTACTTTTTGAAACGGAGATAATTGTAGCCATTAACGATGACATTGTCGCTGAAAAGTTTGATAGTAATGTATCTAAACTAACAGAAACGGATGTGTGAATCTCTAAAAAGCAATACCTAACAAACTTTGAAACCCTGGATTGAAAATATGTCAACCCCAACAAGATCTTACAGGGTATACCTGTCATGTAGTTGACACAGACATGAATTTTCTCCGAGCAGTATTTGAAGATATGACGAGGAAAAGTAAGAACGGAGAAGACTGTGGTCCATATTGAGCCAAGAAGGAAAACTGGATATGATGTGACTTCGAACATTGACTTTAATGCCGATTGGAAAAGTGGACAAAACTTTGCTCTTTCTGGATAGGAGTCATTAAAATCCCCCTTTCCGATATGGTTCATAGTGTTGAAGTGTGAGTAGGATGAGTTGGTGGGACTTCGAATATCATTAGATCCATTGAATCTATGGTCATGGCCTCCACGTTTCAGATAGTAGAAATAGATAGCACCTGCGACAATCATGGATCCGAATCCAGCCCACAATGCCCCTACACTAGGTTGCACTGCGTATCCAACTGTATTTCTCAACGCCTCTCCACCAGTCCGCTGAACGACATCGTCACCTACCACCTCTGTCGCAAACTCCATAGAGTGATCTAAAACATCAGGATCATTCAGCGTTCTATGTGCACTTTCTGTCAATAAGCGTTGCGTTGCTTCCAACACATCTCGATCTTCTCCCAATCGGATGACAAGTTTTGTAAGCTCAGCATAAACTTGTTCATCATTTATCAATTGAACGAGAGTGTGTTTCATAGCCTGATAAACTCGTTTATTATGCAGTATATTCTGTACGAGAGCAACAAGTTGAGATTCTGTCTCAGGGTCAGAAACTATATCATTCCATATGTTTTTTACCAAAACCTTACACGCATTTTGAAAGGGAGGGGATTGAATAACACCTGCAGCTATCCGGGAGACGGTGTTCCGTAGATTTTCACTGGCTAATAAATCATTTAGAATTCGTTTCGCATCTTCTTCGGGAGATATTAAGGTCGTAGTTACATTAGAAGATCTCGCATTTTGCATCACCCCGTCCGCAGCCAGTTTGGATTCATTACTATCCAACTCCATCAATATCCTAACTGAATGCTCCACTGGATCATCTACTGGTATACCAAACATGTAATCGTCTTCAGTTCGAGGGGAACTTTTCATTGCATTGTAGATAGTTGGTCCAGCCACAAAAGTTACGAGTAGAAGATTGATGGTCCAAATATCGAGACTAAGAGAATTTTTTACGTAGGTAAAACGGTCCTTTAGGTTGTTAAATGTATGAGTGATGTCATATTTTTTTGTGAATGTTTTGGGTAATGGAGGTTTATTATGATTTCTGTGCGTACTGAACCTTCTTCTGTCGATTATGCTGTAACTATCTTGATTGCAAGATTTCTTCGGTAATAATTTGCATTGATTTACATCAATTCTAGCGATACAACTTATCCCAGACAACCGCGTTAGATGCGAGAAATTATTGTCCTTGTTATTATGCTTGGGAGTTCTAGGAGATACATGTCGAATAAAGTTGCCAAGAATATGTACTAGACATGATTGAGGCTGTGACCGATCGTGAAAAAGAAAGTGCTTTGAGAGCGAATATCTTGAAGCGCACAGCAGTGAAAAAGATGACGACATGGAGGCGATGAGGTGTTAGATATTGACGGTGACGAGAGTATAGGAAACTCGAAGCAATCGAAAACGGCTTAGGAAGAATTGCCTCAATCGAAAGGAAGTACCTGCAACCTGAACATTGTATCAACCGAAACGAGATGAAAGGGATAATAACTCTATAAACTTGACGAATCTGTATGAACCTTCTCCTACTAGCACCAAAACAGAACGCGTATCGGGAGATATAATATGAGTTCCGTCGCCTAAAAAATCTCTATATGGGAGATCACACATTTTCAGAAATTCTCGCACATTGTCATTTTACCAGCACTGTCCAGATTACAATATTAGTCATTAATCCAAACAAACAGAATCCACAAGTCAATCATCCCCCTCACATGAAAGACATTACCCAAACAGAGGACACCAATCCAGCCAAACACAACCCACGTACACTCCCCTTTCATCCCAACAGAGTGAGTCACAGCAACACAAGCCCAAACTACCAAACAGAAATTGTCCATCCTCCTCACACAACATACCTCACCTACACAAACCAAACCAATCTAGTCAAACACAACCCTCTAATGATGTCCCTTTGCCCAAACAAACAAAATCACACCATTAAAACCACAACACAGCAACTCTTGACAACAAGACCAATACAAGTCATCATATACACAAGCAGAATAATACCACCAATGCAAATTACCAGTGATGAGAACCAAGATACATAATCAATCCCTATGCACCACCATCACACCATCCTCACCTCAACCACACCAACACAAACTGTAACCTGGGCAATGTGAGCAAAACCAAAATCGATTCTATCCTCACATTAGGTATCCCACAAAAAATCAAACTTCACTCATCTATCATCCAGACAAATTTCAGCCCTCCCTTGGACAAATGCTTACCAAATCAACAAACTACCTAAAAACATCCAGCAACAGGGTATCCTCACAAGCTCAAGACACTAGTTAGAAGCCAAGGCCTGAGTGCCATTGTGTGAAAAATCGCACTCACATACATAGTAATAGGCAATAAATCTAATCTAATCTAATCTAATCTTGTTTTTATTTGCAGATAAATTAGCGATTCTCCTTGATACCTCAATAACTATTTTAGTAAGCATATCATATCATGCAATAAATTAAATTACTTGGATAGATGAATCTACTGCAAGTTGAATTTGCTTAATCTTATTGATGTTCATGAAGATACATGTGGATGAAGAAGCAAGTTTTGGGCAAAAATTTGAGCTCACCGTCACAATTGCAGTCCTACACATGCAGAAGTGCCATATAACTAAACATGAACTGTTCAGATCATTGATATTTCTGAGTTCTGACCAGTGGCTATTGAGCTACAAAACTAAACATTGGTATACTAATGACTAGTTAACAGATACTGTAATACTTAATAACTACTATGTAAAGTGTAACAGATGCCATGAATTATTATAAATGGCTGAATCATTAATGTACAGCGTAAAGTAGGGAAACCCCACAAGATCAAGATAAAAACCTTAACCTGTTACATTTCCTATGTTTTACTTCAAAAGTCTATTATCATACTTTCTAAGAGCTGGAAGAGTATCATGTAAAAAAACTAACTCAGTTGCTGTATCTGGGAATAGACTGGCTGGATCTTTTGCAACTGTCAAGCCTGCACTAGAGAAAACCCATTCAGAAGGAGCAGAGCTTGTATGCAAATATCCTTTAGGGCTAATTGTATTTGGAAAATACATTTGTATTCATTGTTCCTTCATAAAAGTAATGGACAATTGCTCTTGCTGATAAATCAGAAGTACTATCGAGAGTGAATACTAGATGTCAATTGTCAATGTCTTCCATAATGTGTGTGTGATACAAGTATATGAAACATCTTCTACTCATTCATAGACATACTTACGTCAGTCTGTCAGTCCTGGATTGGACTGACCGAAGATGAAACACTGATGCCAATCTTGACGGAAAAGTTTGTCTTAGTCCTTATCACTAGGCAAGACAGTAGCGAAAATTGTGATTTCAATACTTATTCTCTCTCACTCGGTCATCACTCTATAAGCTCACACACAAGACATGATATCAGCAACAGCTGCATGATTCCTGCTCATGTGATTATTTCTTCTTAAAAATTATAGCACTTGTCTCATCATCATTAAGTGGTGCTCCATCATGATCAAACACTTTTCCGCTTTCAAGCATTGCGCCTCTCTTCAAAAATGTCAACTATCTTTTCCTAAGATCTTCCTTTGTTTGAAAAGAACTAGTGCCACGGACTATCAGGAAAACATCCCTTCAGCTTTAACCAATCATAATGCTTTAAATCTGATTTCGGGAGGATGGGATGGCCATCAACATTTACACCTCTGATCTTCTCTTCAGCCTCATGAATATGCAGTCAAAATTGGGCACACTATGATATCAGTTTGAAATCTCTTCCATTATAACAGGTTTTATCCATAGATCCTATTCCTTCTTTGAGAATAGTTGACATATATTTTCAAGCCTTTGCTTCCTCAGCTTCCACGACTCTGCTAGTGCGATAATCAATAAATGCTTCAGCATCCTTAAACTACTCCAAAACGCAAACTTACTTCTCTCATGTCCATGTCAAGTTGATTGCAAATTTATGTGCGACCTCGATTTTAGTCCCTTTGTCCTAACCAGAAAGGTCCTGAGATCTTGCATAATATATTACATGTAACTCTCCCATGACACACCCAATCTCCTAAATAGCTTGAGTCAAATATACTCGATCATAACTTACACAGACCCAGATGACTGCAGACTCTCTCCGAAGTTGGTAAGGAAACCATCCTAAACCAAGTACTTCAAGACCACCCATATCGCCTTAAACAGGCTTACTTACTTTGCAAATACAGATCAGAATGAGACACATTCTGATGTGGAAGCAAAAATTCTTTCACTTTGTTTCAATTAAATGCTGAAAAATATGTTTGATGATTTGTGCCCTAACTTCACAAATACTCCCATACATGTTTTATAGAGAATTCAGCAAACCTATACATTTGAGAACTGATGTATAGTCCCTACATCAGCTTGAGTTAACATTGAGTGCCTCATTTATGCAGTGACACCTTTCTACATGAATGATGTTCATCCTGGAAATCTTTGTGCTCATTTTGTAAACAACTCGGACCCTGGTCTTTGGGATGGCTTCAGAAATCTATTTCATCATGCTCATTGTTCTGGGGCTACATTTTTCAAGGTGCTTTTCAACGTGACACCTTGGGTGGGTTAAATACTGCAACGGTTGAAGTAGATCTGGACTATGACCAAAACTTTACTGCCACTAGACCATTGAGGTGAGGCCATGAACTTTATGCCATAGCCCTAACCCTTTTTTGATTATTCTAATGATCACTTTTCAGTTACCCAAGCAGAACAGACATTGCATACGCTTTTGGTGTAACTTCAACTCCTTCTCCATTTTGCTTATTTAGATGCGGTGGCGCACACAGATGGCGACAAGGAGGAAAAAATTACCAGTCATCTGCCCAAATAGTCGTCTTAGTGTGAGAGACACAGCGAACAGAATTATGCTAGGTGGGCTAACAAGATAGGATGTTATTCTAGGTACCTAGATCATAGATGAGGACAATGCAATGAACGTGGATGGAAGAGGTTGAGGTGGTAATAAAGGAGGAGTAAACAAAAATGCCCGAGATGACTCACATTATTCTTGGGCCATAAACGTTATTGAAGTTTTTGTTGTTCAGGTATCAGCATTCAACATTGAAACGCCTCAATTTCATGTCTCCATTCATTTAATTTTATACACATTATTCCATCCATTGGTAGTGATTTGGAGAAAATTGGTATTAAATTCATGGTTGACACTGGCTCTGTACTGAATATGTGTAGCTATATCTTCTTCTCTGAGATTCCCAAAAAAATCCTGACAAAGTAGCGGAATAATTTTCATTCAAGGGCTTAACTTTCAGGCATTCTGAGCAATTCATCGGAAGACTCATAGCAGAAAAAAATGGATCACTTAACTTGGCGAAGCTTGTGAGTTTCATACGCCAAACCTTACTAAAAGGGGAGAATCATCTACAATCCGTACTGCTACTGTCACTCAGGTCACTGTCAATGCTTTTTTTAGCCTCCCTTATATCCAAAAGTCAGACATGATGTTGGACACAGTGGAAAATATAGGGGAGCTAAACTAGCTAGATTGTCATCCAGTTCAGGTTTCTTTCACCGTTCAAAGATAAAAGGTTAAGGAATGATCCGACTATTCTTCTACTCACACTGACGCTGTATTACAAGAACTGGCAGAAATTGGGGCATATGTTGCAACGAAAGTTAAGCCTAGCAATAGCTGGTATGTCAAAACTTTTACTTATTTGTAATCTGCTTTTTTGTTTCACCACGACGTTGGATTTCGTTATATCATCCAAGATGGCCCACTGTCGGATAGCAGTATGACAGGTGACAGAATGTGTTGCGTCGCAAACGAGTAGACAGCGCTGTGCGCATACTCCCAAAGGCAAAAAACCATGATAGAGTCATGATTGTATGAGGCGTCGGAAACGTATGACACCTTGTATTCTTTCTTGTTGAATGATGATAAGCTTTAGTTCTTTAGGAGGCTAGATTGCCCCTTAAAAATCATGGCGGATGTCAAGTAAGCTCTTTAGTGTATGCGTGGCACAAACCAATGGGGTGAGGCAATGCAGGTCTCTCAATAGAGAGATTCTACACAGGTATCAAAGCTCAATACAGTAGATTCAGCTTATACCTCAAAGTAAAACGATTTTTCCCTTCCTGTAACGGTACCTTTGATGTCTCACTACAGCTGCATCCAACCCTAGACAATGAGCACTCCCTGTTTTTACAATAAGACCCCAGTTCTCAGATGCACAGATTATTTGCCAGTTTTCCTTTCAGTCTCAGGTGATGGCAAGGATTGCCAGAATAGTTCTGATACTTCAATATTAATATAATCTTAATAAATTACCACTTCGCTCTAAAACATGGCAAACAAGGATCTTATAATTGTTGTTTCAAAATCACCAAGGATGCACAAGGCATCAAACAAACAATAATTGGAACCAATTCTTCAGCTTAAGAGCTGATTTATTGACGGAAATAATCCGTATCAACATCAATTTGGTTACAATTTCTATGAAAATTACAGATCTAAGGCAAGCATATCAGATTTTTTCCTTAACAGTCTGACAACCTAGGTAACTGTCTTGTACCACCCTGTGAAACTGTTTTTGAGAAATAGTGCGAGTTGATACTCATATATTCCCAATTACTCGCCATGTATGCCACAATCATGTATTTACTGGTTGTAAATTCTTGGCAAAAGCATAGAGACAATGACTAGAAAGTGTGATCACTTTGTTAGCCTTGACTGTTAGTGTTTTGATCATTGCATCACACTGCTCATACTGCTGTAAATATAAAAGATTAAAAGTATCTAGTGCAATGATAAACAAAGCAGGTCTGTCTTTAACTGCTAACCGATGTGTCATTTTGATAAATTATGAGTTGAGTTGGTTGTCATTTTTCTTGTATTGGCTGGTTGAGCAATTGTTAAATTTTAGTGCTCCTACTTTTGTTCTATTGAGGTTTGGGTAGATGTCTCTAATACATTAAAACATGGGACTGAAGCAAAGAGTAATTTCCTGATGAAGTTGAAATAGAGGATTTTCATGTGTAAGTTCTTCGCTAAGCTCCATTAAATGCTGACTTGTATTATTCGAGGATCCATAGATATTAGACCTTATTGTTTCTGCAAGTATTTCCAGATTCTTTTTAGCATTGAGAAGGCATCCCTGAGGAAGAATACTAAATGTTTCACTTAACTCATAAAAAGGCCTGGGATCTGAGATTGGTTCTTCAGGCAAACAGCTGTGATTGTGATCTGCTAATGAGTGCCAGATATCCTTTCCTCTGAAGAATCCCACCCTCCTCCCAGTGTACATTTTGAGGAGTGTGTTATGGTTGCTCTCTTTGTTTTGAGAAAACTCTACCCACTCTTTCGAGTTTGTGAGAATTAATTGACTCAATTCATCACCCAAGGAGAATTTTGAGATTAAAATTTTCTTTTCCTCTTCACTATGGTTTGATTGTCTGTTTGTTACTTGGCAGCATTTGTAATTCACCACTGACTGGGTTTTGCCAAAGTGAGCCCACTTGTACTTAATTCCACCCATAATCACATGCCCTCTGTGAGGTGATCCTACAAAGGGATTGGAGACCCTGTAGTTTTCCGCCTCTTCTTCTGTGGCAAGCAGTCTTAGTGAAACCTGTTCTGTTCGTCAAGCTCTAGCCAGATCTCACCTTCTGGTTCCACTATAGGACTGACTTGATATCATTGACTTGCGTAGATGGTTATTTTCAAGTCTAAAGAGCAAGCAATGAAATGTTGTAGACTCCAGTCTGGATACGTCGCGTCTCCACAGTTTGAAAGATGGGTTATGAACTCTTAGACTGATTATTCAAAGTAACATTTGTCATTGGCGAGTTTCCTACACTGTTCCAACTGCGTCACTATTGCCAAAAAATGTGTTTTTGAGTTTTAACTTGTCTTGTGTAGAGCCTAAGCCTCCGGATCGAGGAGAAATCTGCCTAAAAAGGAATTTTCCTCTTGTGTTTTCACTACTTCAAATACTTCCCAGCATTGATAAAAATTCTTCTTTTTACTTCCCGACATGGCATCCCTTTTCCTTGTCTTAGAAGCAAGTGAGGTGTCTGAGAACTCTTTTATTGTGTTGTTAGTTGCCATCTATGGAACTGTAGATTATCTCTGGTTTCCAAGTAAATTGGCCTTTGTTCCTTTGCCCTCTAATTTCAATCTGTTAATTGCTTTGATTTCTTCATCGCACAACAGTGATGGGGTTGTAATCTTGGACACTGTTAGCAGTACTTGAAATGTTTTAGTAATGATGGAATGTAATGGTTCATAACGTTTGTCTGTCACTGTGTAGAAATAGTTAAAGTGATAATTTATTATGTTATT
>JALLAW010000124.1:0-17919 GCA_036939535.1 Cyclotella kingstonii | reverse complement strand
ATGGGATCGATGGCGAGGCACAGAGGTGTGGCACATTCGTGTGTCTCGTTTGTGGAAGAGAGAGCGTAGCACTGTATGTAGGATAGTATGGTAGTAAGTATCGAAACGATGAGTATGCAACATACAGTACATAATTCAGGTAAACCTATGATAAGTGTGCAACAGTCAGCACATAAGTTACTCAAACACTTGATAAGTGTGCAACTGACGTTGGTTCATTCTGCACTTGATGCTATTTTGTTGTCGCATTTTTGCAGACATATAATCTTCTTTCTTATCTGACAATGCTGAAGTCATTAGGATGAAACCAAGAACAAACTTTAGATGGCTGTTCAGAGAGTCAACATACTTCTTCCTCAACAGTCCATCATTGAGCATAATACCATGCAACGACAAAGTGATAAATTGTGTCGCAAGGCGGTTCTGAAGAGTATTAAAAAGATGCCTCTTATCTGGGACACTGTTGCCTCTCAAGGCCTAACGCCTTTTTTGAAGGACTTCATAGATTACCAAACGTATTATGTACCAGTGAAAGATGTTTCTAAAATGAATTACAAAAAGAGTATAGGAATAGTGAAGCACAAATTCAAAAAAATGAAAGGAGATTTTTATCTACCTGCAACTGCTGAGTTACGTTTGATGAGTCCCCAATCACATCATCAGCGGTGAGGAGGATGTAGTATAGTCGCTAGAAGTACAATTATAATAACACTTCAAAGTTCTAAAGAGAAACCACTCCATCACTTACATTTTCCTACTCACTATAAGTCAAATGCTCTTACAGTCCGTAAAGTTTCATGTACTATAGAAGAGCGGGAATGTATTGCACTAATTCTACGCTCTTCACTGCCTTGTAATTTATTAAATTTTGATTTGGAATGTAAAATTTATGTTGATGATTTTGAGTATGAATTCAAGTCCATGTTCTGGTTATATGAAAAGATACTGATCTCGCAAACATCAATTCGGTGAGTGGGAAAAAAGAGATGTTACTATGGCACTGGAAATTAGGCATCACCATGTCCCGTATTCATGAGTTGATAGTTCCTCATCATGCACAAGAGACAAATAGAATGGCACGTATAATGCCAACAGTTATTCAACCAAATTTCACGATGGCCATAATTGCCCCATACTAAAATGTACCTCTTGTGAATCAGCATGAGCAAAAAACTGGAATCCCCAAGTAATGAAACAGCATGCAATAAAAGAAAAGGAAGAAATTCTCGCAGCTGATAAATATCAGCCAGGAGACTTTGTTTGAATAGAACAATTCTTATCTACAACATGATGTCATTTCACTAGCTATGGCAGATGGCAGAGAGGCTGAGCATAATCATTTCCATGGAGCACTATTTACTATCACGCTACTTCTGGTGCAATAAGGGTTGAAAATCAAAAGTCTCTTTGTAATTATTTGTGAGAAAGAAAAATTGAATAATGGCTTTTTGAGCTAGCATGCATAGAAGTCAAGCACTTTCACAGCGATATTGGAGTTTTCTCTGCTTCCGAATTTTGCGAAGATTGCAAATCTAAACAACAAAATCAAAAATTCTCAGGAATTAGGATAGACCACCAAAATTGCAGAGAAGAATGGTCAATCCAGGTAATAATGTACATGGCTAGTATATTTATGATATATGGCGCAATTCATTGGAATGAAATAGGTGGAGGTGACGTAGCAATATGTTCATTTGCAGAACGTCATGCAGTTTGGTTGTACAATTGACTTCTTAATCATATCATGGATCTTTCGCCAATTAAGATCTGAACAAGAACTCGTTACGATCATCACGTTTTATCGCGTGCTCATATTCGGGGTTCTCCACTCTATGTATTTGACCCGAAATTACAAGATGGAAAGAAAAGTCCTAAATAGAATCGACGATGCCGGCAAGAATAGTTTTTGGGACAGTCTTATGATCATTCATCTCTTGTGGCAAATGTTCGTCATCTAACAATTAGTCATGTCAGTTCACAGTTTCATTCAGTATTCGTCCTTTTCACACTGTATATGGTGATGGAATGTGATACGTTCATAAACTCAATTAGTGATCTTTTGTGCGAATTAATCGAGAATCTCATGCTGCGGATGAACATGGACCTGATGGAAATTTGATCTACTGCCCACCTTCATTAGATAAAGTTTGGCTTGATGAAGGTCTAAGTAACCATAATAATCGACAGATAGATCAGCGACGTCGTTGGAAGGTGAATTCGAAATAACTCTGTTCCACTATCCACACCTCAATCAAGTCCTATTACTTTGCCTGATCAAACTGACATTGAAGACGATGGCTTAATTAGCAATACTTCTCAGCCACCATTAGTCTTCGAACTAGAGGGAGATGATTGGGAGGATCAAAATAAGGGTGATCTAATAACGATACTAGTGAGCACGAAGACAATGCAAAAGGACCAACTTTGGTAGATATGATTCCTCCACAAAACACACCCCGAAGTAAACACTATCACACCAAAATGATCCGGTTCCGAGAGCTGATGAGAAAGTTAGGAATAAAACTGATAAAAATCGAGAACAAATTAGTGATATTTCTACAAAATCTCTTCAGTGGGCAACATTCGAGTATCTAAGGAAGAAGTTGATGGGTTGGCAATGTCCAATTTTCTCTTTGTACGGAGTGTTGAGTGAGTGAAACGTTTATATATGTTTAAGTTAATGCTAGTTGTAGGGCGATGAGGATAGAAGTTTGGGTTCTTCTCTTTTTCTCCTTAACAGAGAAAAAGAGGGAGAAATTAGAATTTTTTCTCGGGCGTTTCCCCTGTTCACCCGTATAATGGAGAGATACTCAGGAGAATCCCCTGTTCGCCCGGATAGCGTACTCCTATCAAGAGAGATACTCAGGAGAATATCCTGTTTGCCCGGGTAGTCCTTCTCTAGAGATCTCTTGGGAGAATCATCAGTTCGTTCGAGTAGAACTCTTTACCTAGAGATATGAACTCTGACTGAGATCTCCCGCTCGAGGTACTGGCGATATGTAAGTGTACTAGTGGTTACAGTTATTGCTACACTAAGAGCCGTTGATACAACGGTCGAAAAGAGAAAATTTGCACGTAGAAATAAGTGTCATAATGAGTTCATATGTATACTGATAGTGAATGGTTACTGTGGTGGTACTTACCATATACGTAATGACCAAAAAATGTTTGGCCCTACGCAAACGGTTGATTATCATTAACGATATATATATATATATTCATTAACAAAATATATATATAGCTGCGTTACGCTAACGGTTACTAACATACATAGTGCTAACAATTTATACCTGGGTGCCGGTTCTACCTGATGAACCTCCATTTTTAAGTTGGCACCAGTTATAACCGGTCATGTGTCTAGTTATGATTGGGAGGAGTCGGTTATGAGCCAGCGTTAAAATTTGTTTAGAAAGTCCGTTCATCGAATATTTTTCCAATTTTTATTAGAACAGTCTATTGCGAGCTGAGATATCTATTAGTCTCTCACAAATTTACATTTTCAGGACATGTCATCCATAACACCCATGGAAAGTGAACGCCCAACAAGTTTCTCCGACGCCCACAAGGATGCTTTTTTACTATGCAATCGAAAATCTCGATAATGACAAAAACTTCAACAAGAGACTGATGTACAAAAGTAACTATGGCTATTTTATCCTCAAGTGTCATGAACGAAGTACCTCCACGCGACATCGTCAAAACGAAGGACACGACCAAGCTGACAAGTAGATCAATAAGTATAATGTTCATAAATTCAGATCCAAAGATGATGCTCTTTTTCATTGTCTCTGAAGACGTTCGATGGTACATTAGCTCCACTCGATCAAATGTGGTGAGTATTGGACAATCTGAATCTCTTCGATTCTCTTTGGAAGATTTACCAGCATGATCACCCGAAAAGGTTAGCTATGTTCCACCATGTTGCAGCAAAGCTTTGCAGCGTTACAAGAAGCGCCTGCAAGCTCTTCACTAAGACATGCCCTCAATGTGAGCGCATCGATAAGAAGATGTCCGTTCCTAGATACAATCCCATTTTAACACATAGTTTTGGATTGAGAGGTCAAATCAACCTCATCAAATTCTCCGCGATCGGGAGTAATGCAAAATTAAGGTTCTGCACAAACTTTCAGCAATAACTTATTTTCACAAAATTGCACCCAAGGTACAGGATATCATCCATTAAATTCAAAAAGAAGCGCCAACCATAGCGAACTCAAAGACGATTACAGACACGTGGAAAGAGACGTTCACACCAGCAAGTTATTGAATGTAAGGCAGTCTCAAACTGAAATGACGCAGCGGAAAAAGGGGTTAAAACAACGTTATTGGGCCATTTTATGAAAAATAGTTTCTTAATGTAGAAACAAGTACAAAACTAGAGAGGATTTAATCAGGAAAAAGGAGGAGGAGCTCAGGCACCGGAAAAGATTAACAATGAGGCGACCATGAAACACCAAAAAGGGAGACTAAATACACAAGGGATGAAATTTTGTACTGCACCGAGGTTGATGACGTCAAGATTAGCTCGATGAACTCAAACACAGACCCAGCAAGAAATAAGGGGGTAAGAAGAAGGAGAGTTACAGTAGAAGAAATAGGAAAAAGATCCTACATATCAATCCATCAAAACGAGACAATGGAAAAGAAAAAAATCTGTACACTCGCAAAGGAACATCTTCCAAAAAGAAGAACGAAACGGGAAGACAAATCATCCCAGCTCAAGATAAGGAAAAGGATAATGATGTTCTGAACAAACAGATGGAAGAGGAGGAAAAGACACTAGAACAGACACCAAGGAGGGATGTTAGTGAGAACAACTCTCCAGGCACAGTGGAAATAGGAAATTTATGGAGAATCACAATGGGTGGAAAAGAAATAGTTCATCTAGCAACCACCATCGACGAAACCACAGCGAAGAAAAAAGGGTTTGCGTATACTTACAAAGGAACGTCACTTAGAAGAAAGGAAAAGACGGTGGAATAAATCATCCCAGTTCAACCTAAGAAGATCTCACTACAGTTGGAAGTAATTCCAGACGTGAGAAAGACACAGAGAGGTTAGGTATCAAAGAGGAAGTAAGTTCATCTCGACCTTTGAAACAGACTCTCTGAAGGAGATTTATGTTCAGAGTAAATCAAAAGAAAGTCATGATACCAATAATTATTATGAAAATGTTACTCTAGGTTTAATAATAACGCAACTAACGTTACTCACAACGGTCACTTAGAACCAAGCCTTCTTTTGGGTGGTAGGATTACAACTATGAACGCTCTCGAAGACGTATGGAAGAAGAAAAGATACATTAGAAACAACATAGTGATATGTCACATTCCAGAAAAAGAGGGACAGATTAGAATTATGATGTGTCGACTTGTTGGTGGCGCACAAGACTTAACCAGATTATTCAAACTACAACAGGTAGAGGATATCAGTTCCAAATACGTGGTAGACTGCAATGGGCTTCTAGAGCTCAATATCAACTTGCAGTATTTAATAGGGTGAAACATCTAAGGCAATGTTTGACCGACGGAGAATCTAAAGTGATACAGGTACACAGTGGCTGGGAAGTAGTGGAAAAACACAAGTCAAGAAGAGTCGGTTTGACTTGCATTAACAAAAGTTGAGAAAGATTCAGAAGGAGATTTCAGAGGCTTAGGGAGGGGGGCATATTAGAGATTTTACAACAATAACAATACAGCTACCAGGGTTGTTATAGCCTAATGAACAATGTTTAGACAACATCGAAGGTACCTTGGTCAACATCAAATTAAAAAATGAGACAGGCTACTTTACCCATAAAAAATGTTTGACGACAACATAATTCATCAATGCACCATCTAGCAAAACTCTGGAGACAAAATCATTATGATGACTGATGTCAACACACCTATAAAAATGCTATGTGTTAGGAAGAAAATTGATTACTCTGAGGAGGAGATGGAGAAAATAACTCACAAGTGGTGGGGATACAACATTTCCCATAGATGGATGGTTTATATCAAAGGTTGGAGATTACAAACGGAATTTTTCTATACTTCAATGAATCACCAGATGATAATCGAACCATGATAATTGATGTGTCTTTGACATCATTGGTAGTTGATTTCCAACCAAAAATAGTTAAACCACTGGAAAAGAGATTAGCTCTCTCAAATAAAAAGACTGCTGCAATATATATAGAGTTAGTGACATCTCAATTCAAGATACATAGCATATTAGAAAGACAAAGAATGCTAGAAACAGAACAAACTTAAAGTCAGAAGTGACCCTAGAGATGAGAGAGAAGATAGAAAAGCTTTCTAATCAAATAACTGAAATCAGAGATTACGTGGGATGAAATTGCAGGAAAGTTCTAAGACCAGAATGAGATTTCTCCTCAGGCGGAAGTATTGGTATAGTAAGTTGCAAGCATTTAAAGGCCTAATAAGGACGAAACAGTCAAGTACCATATATAGAAGACATCTTCTAAGGCTTGCAAAAAGGAAAAAAGATCTCTAGCGCTGAAAGCATACAGTTAAACTTATACGGCAAGGATACTATTACAGAAAAGGGAGAGAGACGCTAATTGAATCCAAGGCCTTCAGTGAACATAACCCTCAAAACTGAGTGCTAGCGATCAAAGAAGACAAACTAAAGATAAGCAAGATTAAAGGTAAAATCAATAGAGAAAGATCGAAAAGAACTTGGAGTTTGATCAAAAGAGCAATTAAGGAACCCAGGTCCAACATCGTACTCAGAGTGGCTAGAGAAGTCAACGGAGAGAATTACATACAAAATGAAAGAAGAGATAGAGAAGGTGATACAAGATGAAATGAGGGAAAGATTTACCCTAAAGAACAGTGCTCCTATAACAAGAACCTATTTAGGAGAGAAGCTAAATTGCTTTCAAGATGAACAATTTGCTAAAAGAATCATCATGGGCACCTATGAAATTCTGGATCAGGTAGATACGCGGACTAAATTGATACTAATAGAGATAGGAAGAGTAGGGGAAAATAGTCGTAGAGACAGCGGAAGAGATTACTTTTTAGGAAGAAGTCAAGACATTCTGGTATAAGTCAAGGAATTCACATCATCTTATTATACTGGCATGCAATTTGGACAGTGCAAAGCAGGGGTAAACAATAATAACATAATAATAAATCACCACTATACTAACTGAACAAGGTGGTAGGTGGAGTCTTTTAAATTGCCGCAGATGCAGCAACCCCACAAGGAGCAGGAGCTCGAACAAATCTAGCCTACAGCAATGCTGGCAGCTGATCCGAATAGCGCACTAAGATGTAGCAACATGTCACAAAAACAAAAAGAAAAACTGAACAACGATACTCCAGAACCAAAATGAAAGTCCCTGCATCATAAGACTAAGTTTTTCGGACCCAAATTTTCTGTGCCTTCAAGTCCTTTTCAGCCTTAAGGTTTTTCGGCCTCCAAGTCCTTTTCAGTCTTCAGGTTTTTTGGCCTCCAAGTATTTTTCAGCCTACAAGTCTGTATCAGCCACCATTGGGTAACTAAGGCCTCTACGCACCAAATCCATCCACTCTATACAAACCCAGACATACCTCCAGAGATTACAACTTAAACCTTGCCACTTCGAACGCACTATCAGAGTTCCCAGAACGTTCATGTTCCAATTTAGTCAAATGTGACCATTTCGTCCACCCCAGCGCCTAACTGTCCCTCTGAGGTTAGGACGCTCATGTCCTCTGGTAACTTTCCGCCTCCTCTTCACCAATGGTAATTTCCTCCGGAGCTAAACTTTTCCTTCTCTTCGGCACTGGTTTTTCAGGAGAGAGCTATGGTCAGATGCTAATACGTTTTCCGACTTATCATAGCTCGATAATCGAGAGGCTAACTGGCACATTTCTTGCGTCTGGGCATGAAGATGACAACTCCCTAAAGTGCAGTTCAGGTTTTGTGGGAGGTCTGTGTCAGTGCTGGCTAAGAGTGCGAAAAGCCGGTAAAATTCTTGCCCACTATCTTTAGCCCCATCCACATGAGAGATTTCTCTGATAGAACCACCGTCTCTTCAGGGCAGATGAGAGATTCAATTATGGTCTAATCCGGGGCATCTTGGCGAAACACTTTGAAGGGGTTTAGAACAATAATAAGAGTCAAGGGAATGTCGAACATTGGTCTATCTGTATGCGACCTATCGAAGTCAGTGTGAAGTCGGCTAAAGGAGCAGTCGTTTTGACTAGGAGCTCTGGGTCCAGACTAAAGGGCGCCAACCTGGACCAGAATCAGATTGTGATAAGACCTTTAGATGTGGTAGAAGATAGGTACAAAAGACTCTTTGATGCTGTTCTAGAGGGTGTAGAGGCAGTGGGACAAGCAAAGATCTTCAGCTAGGTCGGGGATTGATTCTTTGTGTTTCTACAACATGTGAGACCGCTCCAATATGACGTAGGCACTGTCAACAACTGGTTTCGAGCTCCCGAATAATCTGATCTGAGATCAGGTTGTACGTGTCCTTGAATTCAAACGTTGGGCGAAAATTGAGGTCGTTGATCTCTCTGACATGACATGAATGAGTGATGTGGGAAAGGGAGGTGTGGAGCTGCTCTTCAAGAATAACCAAAGCAAGGCATCGAAAAATCGGAGTATAAATTGGCGTTGGATTTTAGAAAGTAGGATTATGTGGTTTGACCAGAACTTCTGAGTTGTCTCAGGTCGGCTGCAATGATTTAGGTGACTATCTACTTCCAGTTCACCTTCTTTTTCTATCGAAGATTCGAGCAATTGTAAATGCCATACACATTTGGGATTACTACATAGTCTTTTTTACAAATAATGCCTTTGAATGAGGAATGCCTCTCCAGTCGGGGGAGATTAGAACCAGTGTGAGAGGCCTGATCTAGATTAAACTTTTCTGTTTCATCCAGGATGAGAGGGCAGAGATAGTTGTAGCTCAATTCTGTGTTCAGGAGATTGATGGATTCGTCGCACTCAAGCTCTCTAAGAGAGTTATACGCCGTGAAGGATCCGTCTTGTGAGAAGACTCTCAGGGAGGCTCCAAGTTTTTCTGCAGTGCATCAAATGATGCCTTCTTTTGGGGGCCCATTTGTAGCAGCTGAGATATACTGAATGTATTCAAAGACTTTAAGTTGTGAGCGTTCATCAGACCCCTATAATGCTCCAAGTCCAGAGCCAGAGAGTTGAACAAATCATTTTTCAGGTCCAGCGCTGAGAAGGTGAATTTGTCTGTAGGTGCAATGCGAGCGATGCAGTCAAAGAAATTGCTGCCCCACGGGACATTCGAGACTTCTGAGATGCCAATAGCGATCCGACTCCTTTTGGGCGGCTCCCTCTTCTTATTATTTAAGCACTTGAAATTCAGCCCGCAATAGAGGCTCATTTTCATCGTGACTTTTTCAGCAGCATGAAAACGTCTTTGTCTCGTAGAAGGAAGACTTGATTGTGGCCTGGTTCAAAAGATAGGTTGCAAGACTGTAAGATTGAAGAAGCAGTATCGGATGGGCGGCATTGGGTGACATGGTGAAATCCTTCAAAGAGTCTTCAAGAAGAAAAAAACGCAAAGGTCGATTTGGAAGACATAGGCATCCATTGCGAATATGAAATCATCAATAACTAAGTCCTGCGTGTTGGTGGTCGGAAATTGAACATAAGAAATCCAATCGGTGAATGATCCTAAAAGAGTATCTCGTAGAAGGTTTAACTGAGAGAATTTTTTGCATGCCTTTGGAAAAAGAGAGACTTAATTTTCTCTGCAGGCTTCTTGCATCTTGGGTTGAGTCAATGAGAGATTTTTCATGGTATAGGGCAGCTGTAGCCTTCTACACTTCTGGAGATTCAGAAAGGAACTGGAGGAAGGAGTGGAAGTTCCCATCTACCACTCCATCAGGAGGAAGGTGCCCAAAAGTTGTGGCAAATAGGTCTTCAAAGCCACGTGAAAACAAAAAGCCTTTCACTCTATCATGTTTCGTTGGACATCAGTCAAAATACTAGCGACAGCACTAATATCTCTGATGGTGCTTTTAGCTCCGAGATTTTTCTGACCGTTGAGCGGTTAGAGGGCAGAGAGAGCGCCGTTCTGCGGGGCTATTAAGGACTGATGAGGGTAGAGTCGCATTAGTTTGTGAATGAGGTTTGAAGACAGCTATTACAGATTCCGACGGGCCAATTGGGGAACCCTCTGAGTCAAGTGCATCAACAAGAATAGGTGCTGCCCCTGGAGAAAAAATTATTTCCGCTAACCCCAGTTTGTAAAGAAATTGATGCAATATCCTTATTTCAGCACCAGATATCGAGATTCAAGATGGTTGATTTCTCAACCAGATGTAAACGCTACGACTGTAATCTCCTAACTTTTCATTGTCGATCTGACTGACAGCGACGCTTTGTCGAAGAGAGTGTTGAAGTCATGAGGAGACACATGGCTAGTACTTTTGTCGATATTTTGAAGCCTCGTCGACAGTTCAATCTCTCTGCGACAATTCCTGATGGACTTACTAGTGGCTTTTCTTTGAAATAGAGGAAAGGGCACTTGTTGAAACATTTGCCGGTGCTGTCACTTTGTCAAGCTGTTTAACGACACACACCCTGCAAGAGATATGTTTGCAGTGCGGAGGTTTCGCAGCCTTCTTGTACAAGCAGTTGCAGATCGGGTATTAGAGTGCCTTCATGCTCATTTTTGGTCTCCAAGTCTTTTAAGACCCCGAGTCTATTTATACCTCCAATTCTTTTTTTGGGCTCTAAGTCTTTTTCTTCTTCCCGCTTTCAAGTCTTTCCGGCCTTCAAGTCTTTTCTGCCCTCCTAGTCTTTTCTGCTCTCCTAGTTGTTTCCGGCCTCCAAGCCTTTTAAACCTTCTAATATTATCCTGCCTCCAGGCTGCTCTGGCAACTAATTTGTTTTCATCCTTCAAGTCGTTTCCAGCCTCGAAGTCTTTTCTGGCATCCGACTCTGTTTTGATCTCCAATTCATTTCAGCTTCCAAGTCATTTTCAAACCCTAAGATGATTTCGGCATCCAAGTCGTTCTCGGCCTTCAGTCTTTTCTGGCTCTAAGTCTTTGACAGATTCCAAGTCTTTTCAGGCCTAAAGCTTCTTACCTCTGAGTGTTTTCCAGCCTCCAAGGCGTCTTCGGCTTCCAAGTCTTTTCCAGCCTCCTAGTCCTCTCAGCCTCCTGATACCTTCTCTTCACATCTAGAAATATTATCTGTTACCTAAGGGAATTGACTAAACCGACTCTCTCGAGCCAACCAAATAAGGGGCATATGATTTGGGAAGGAATTAAGTCTCGCTGGTCTCAGTTTGTAAAAGGAAACCAAGCAGCACATTTTCGTTGTTGTAAAGTCAAGCGGAGACACTCACAAAGAACAAAACAGGAAATAGAGGAGATTTTGAAGAACAATGAAGCAAATGACGAAGTAAGGAAATACTCCTAAACGAATCAGATAAATGAGCTTAATTGCCCAAATTCAGAAGTGCGTTAGGAGATATTCTAATTAGGTGTACTGAAATAAGAGTAGGATTTTACAAAGGTAAAAAAATCTGGCATTCTATCTCGGTCGCGAATCACCAATGTCACATCAATAAGGTTGAAGAAGATTATTGACCTTCTTTAGAAATCAAAGATTACTCAAAAAATAACCCCAAAAACTATCTGAAAACGATTAAGGAGGTATTAAAGAACTTGGCTCCAAATGATTGGGCTAATATTAGTAGAAAATGGGGACCGTAAGCACATTCCTGACCTAGGGACGATGCTACGAGACTACCATCATCTTTTTGATTTGCAGCAAGAAATTCTGGTTTGCCTTGAACCCATCTTTTACTGGAATAGACTCACCTATCTCAACCTGACTGAGGAAAAAATAAGAGGGTTAAAATCGGAACCAATGCGGCCAGTCAATATGTGTTCTGTCATCACAGAGTACACTCAGACAATGATAAAACGTATGCAGGAAAACAGTCATTGACCGCCCCATTTCACTCATCCTTGCTTTGAATCTATGTCAATTCATTTATCTGCTCTCTTTTGAAGTCAGTGATGATAAGGTTACAACCACATGAATACCAAAAAATTCATTAGCAGTGGTATCAAATCATTGTCTACATGCAGGTGGTGAAAACACTTCTGATAAGACTATCTACAGATTGTTTGCTTACATGGCGAGTGATAAAAATGATCTTCCAGACAACACAATCTTCTGCTCAGAGCATACACTGGTAGGGAGAAAATGTAGACTAAACATACCGTTTGATGGGACAGACAGTACTAAAAGACAGGAAGGCAAGACAACATTGGACTATCAGGGAAAAGTGGTATGAGTTCACAAAAGGACGAGGATGAGAGTAGGAAGGTTACAATCATTTTATTCACTATTTATAAGTTATTCTACCTAATTTTGTGTTATGTATTGACACGAGGGTACCTCGTAACTTACCAGGGAACAGCTGATGGGCCATTGAAGCCGACGCTTTGACGCGTCGTTGCTGTGAATCTTTGACGCTGCATATAATTTATAGTGGTAATTTATCAAGATGTTTATGTATTCTCAGCCTCCTGGTCTTTTTCTGGCCTGCAAATCTTTTACATCATCCAAGTCTATTCTGCCTCCAAGTCTGTATCGGCCTGAATCTGTTTCGGACTCTGAGTCTTTGTTGGACTCCAAGTCATTTCCTGCATCCAAGTCCTTTTTAGTCTCCGAATTGTTATCGGCCTCCAAGTCTGTTCCGTCTTCTTAGTCTTTTTTGGCGTCCCAGTCTTTTTGGCCTCCAAGGATTTACTGGCAACCAAGTCTTTTCCGGCCTCCAAGTCATTTTGGTCTTAGAGTCTATGTCAGCCTTCAAGTCGTTTTTGGCCTCGAAGACGTTTTCGACCTCCGAGTCGTTTTCGGTCTCCGAGTCGTTTTCAGACTCCAAGACATTTTTGGCCTCCGAGTCATTTTCTGCCTTCAGGTCTTTTCCGAGAGAGCCATTTCCTGCCTCCAAGTCATTTACGGTATCTATGTTTTTAGACCTTCACTTTTTTTTGGGCTTCAAGTCTTATCGATCTCCAAGTGTTTTATGGCTACCAAGTTGTTTACTGCCTCCGAGTCGTTTTCAGCCTCCGATATCGGCTTCCAAGTGTTATTTGGCTCCAAAGTCTTTTCCAGCCTCCAAGTCTTTTTCGGCCTCCAAGTTTGTTTTGGCCTCCACGGCCTTTTCAACTTCAAGTTTTTCGGTCTCTACTTCTTTTACGGCCTTAACGTCTTTTCCAGTCTTCCCGTCTTATTCGGCCAAGTCATTTTCGGCCTCCAAGTCAATTTCGGCCTGTCAGTCATTTTTCGGCTCCACGATTTGACTCGTCTTTTCTAGAGCTCCTTCAGCACCAATACCTATCCACTGTCTTAGAAAAAAGATCTACCTCAAGAACCACAATCCATTCCAAGCCACTCCTAACCTTCTACCAAATCTCACAGACCATTCTCGACCTCAGGGAAGTCAACATTAGTACATCGCCTACCATATTTGTATTGATCAGCTAAACCGAGCCTCTAAAGCATTGTTGCTTTATTGAAAAAATCCACATAATTGGGGGAGTGTGAGAAGACGCTGGATTAATTTCTCTGAGAAGTTCTGTGCGAGAAGGATCTAAGCAATGTAGCTTCTCCAATCTACTGAACGGCCGCTTAAAGGTAGAAAGGGTGTTGTTCGCTTTCATAGCAGAATTCATAGCTGCTAACCAGTATTTATTGTGTTTTAGCGACGCAGAGCAGAGAGCGCTGAAGTGAATTTCAAGGAGGAACCTACAATCATCAGGAACCGATGCTACATACGCATCAGCTAATGCCATGATCTGTTGCACTACATTTCTGCTGAATTCTAGAAGCCTTTCGCCCTTAGGTCATGTGCGCTTAGATGACAAAGTATACACTGGGAGTGCGATATTGTAGAATCTTAGTAACGAGTTGTGAGGTTGATGGAGAGATAGCTAGATCGTACAGCCGCAAATGTTCTTGTTAAATGGAGAGGAATGTCCTACTAATCTTTCCTTCCATAAACCTTCTTCAGCATTTCTCATCTTGTCCTCCAGTCAATTACTTGATATTGGAAAACATTTGACCAAGGTCGCTAAAGTTTGCCGTTCCTCAAAAGATGAGATACCTTGGAATGAGATGAGCCAATTCCAGGTCCATCCCATTGCAGCTAGGATTCCAAGTCGGCCAAGACGTCGATGAACAATTTACTATGCAGACTGTCCTAACAGACACATAGATTGGCAACCGTCTCCATGAGCCCACAGTTAGGGCAGTCGGAAGAAATTTCACCTTTGCTGTAGCGAGAAACCTGAGACCATACGTCACAGAACCCCAAAGCTAGTATTGATAGCCAGACTTGGAAAGTAGAAGAGGTTTTGGACATTGCTCTATAAAGAGACAGCCCGTCAACCATGTCAAAACGATCGTAAGTTCAACTGTGTTCCTTTCTATTACACAGGTAGTTTAAGGGAGCACATCCTACATACCTGATGTGAGTTTAGAGGTCGAATAGATCGCAGCGAATTCCAGGAGAAGGCTTTCTGTATTAAGGGAGGTCTGCAGCTCAAGAGCACCTTTGGCAAGCTCACCGCAGACACAATTCAGGTTCTCTCGGAGCGACAGAGTTCCCAGGAGAGAACCCGGTCTATGGAGCTGGATACATGTCGTTAAGAGATACTGCCAGACAGGCGCGATTTTAAATTTCTTATCCCAGTAAGTCGGCACACTTTGAGTTAGGGCTGATTCTGGCAATCAAAGCTGGATTAAGAGAAGCGCACTTTTTTGTCACACCAAACGTCCTTTGCCACTCTTGATGATCTGAGAAAGCAAGTAGGAGGGCGTGCAACCCAAAGATACCTAATAGCTCAGCAGGATACGACGAGGACTAAGAGTATTGTTCTTGACAACAACCCTCTATGTGTACTCCTGTCTGTCGACAATATAGTATCCAGCCAGTCCCTGATCGGCAGCTATCTTTCGATCGGCAGAAGGACCCGTCTGCCATGCCAATGAATGAGCCATTAGAGAGAGCTGCACCTAATCTATGACTGAGATCAACATACTGGAGGGAGGTTCGAGCCTGCATCCACATCCAGTCTCCTCCAAATTCACTGAGTACGTCTAGTAGAGATAGGGATCTGTGCGTTGATGATGGTCTTCTTTCCGAGGATGAAATTTTAACGGTGGAGTTTAACTTTGATACGGAGGCCCAAGGATTGTGGCTGTTATCCGAAAACAAGATTCTTCGGCTATCATGAGAGAATGAGTGCTGATGACGTTGATTGAACGAGTAACTGTAGTATTCTGTCTTCCTTATAATATAGGAGACTTTGAAAGAGGTACCACTCCTAAATTCTATTTGAAGAGTGTTACTAGGGGGCAAAAGAATTTAGTAGACATCCTTAAGTGCAGACAAAGGAAAGAAGAAAATTGGACCAAACGTTCCAGTCCATCGTTGTCGGATGCTCTGGGGGAAACGCATCTGCGGTTACTATGTCCGAGAGCGATTATTAAGATGTCTGGCTGATCTAGTCAGCTTGTATTTTCAGAGCAAGATCAAAAGGGTGTAGCCCTTGCTATTACAGCGATACTCAAGTGCTGGGTGAGAGAAGGCCCCACTTTTGAAAGTTGAGGGAGAAGGGGTGACTCATGTGACCAATCTGGAGTTGCAGAGCTTGAATGGAGGTAGAGATTTTCTCCCCAACTAAGTTGGGAGAGCGGTAGCGCTATAAGAACGGGTTAATGCACTCTATGAGTTGTTCAATAGGAAAGTTGAAGAGGTCAAAGCATCCAACGGAGAGCGAAAGGTGGCGTTACTATTTAGGTAAATTCTTACAGATGCCCAACGTGGGCAAGAAGCGATAGTCTAGCGTATCTAGTACTTTCGATCACTCTAGAAATGGGTTGGTCAGAGTGCCAATACCATAACCGCGACCTGGCGTGAGCTGATATTTATAAGCCATCCAGACACAGTGGAGTGGAAGTGCGCCTGATTTGAAAACCAAAAATTGACCTCTAAATCTAAAAATGCGAAGTGAGTTCAGAAACCATTGTCCGGCGCGTCAAAGACGCCTAGGATTTTCTTGCTTTGATCCATGGATAAGCGTACGATCGTTTTATAAGAACCACTTGGAGCTGAGAATCTGAGAGCAAGGTTGTCAATCGGTTTGAAGGACCAATGCCCATTTGAGCAGCTGTAGTTAATGCCGTACCAGATGCAGCTCTTCCACTGAAAGCATCTCCTGTGGCTTGGGTTTTACCCGCGTTGCTCATTCGGGAGTTGCAGATAGAAGATGTGAAGCTAGCTCCCGTGCCTACCTGCTTTTGTATGCTCATAAGGTCTCCGCTCATCTCTAGCCAAGCCGTAGGAGCCACCTTTCTGCCTTGACCCAGACCCATGATGTATTTGTCTTTAGCGCTAGTTAGGCAGGTAGACGAGTCTCCGTATCCGGTGCGCTGTTAGAACTTCATGTTTGGAGACAGTGGGCTGCTTCGATTGGCTTTTTGTTGCCACAAAGTAGGAAGTACCAACTTTGTGACGAAAGGACGTGATTGTCTCTGTCATTGCAGTGCGCCGCATCCACTGAAACTATGGCTAATGACTGTCTGAGTTGACGAGAGAGGGCTATTGTCAGAGTCTTGTCCAGCCTGGCATTGTCCGGCGTGCTTCCAAACCACCCATAGAGTTCATCCACAAATAGATTGGCATGTTCCATCAATTTCACTGCCGAGCCCCCAAAGAAGAAATGATTAAAAAATTAAGTCTGCTTCTTATAGTTGAATGGCATGAAGTTCCTCTACAAAGACTACGCCAGAGATTTTTTCTAGCACAACTTGAAAACCATCGCCCCAGATCTCCAGCGGAATCTCAGTGGACGAGGTAATGTTCAGCTGTTGCTTCATCACCTGTGTGATGAGGGTACTCTTAACACCCGCCTTGTAGTGTCCGATGTAAATACTGGAGCAGAAGGACGAGGTAAAATCTTGCGTTTTAGACCAGAAAGCAACGATCGAGTCTATATGGACCCAAAGATACAACTCCGACATTGGGCTGATGGTATTATCAATACGTCCAATTCGCTGAAAGACCAATTTCGCGGCATCATCTTAATCTGACGGTGAAGAGTACTTACCCTAAATGCAACTTTTTTCCTGAGGAGTCTATGTCTCTGGCTGATAGAGTATTTCATGATGGGAGCCAAGTAAATCTACCCCTGAACTCATTCTGAATCATCTCTTCGATAGCCTCTTTAATGTTGCGTGTCATTTCGACCATATCCCTAATTGTAGTGACCCTAGTGACACTATCTCCCGCGAAGGGCTTTGTGGCTTTTTTATAGCTCTCCATGTGTCCCTGGATGCCTCACAGTGACATTTCGACTTAATACAATTGGCTCTTGTCTTATCTCCTGAGTTTGGGCCCTTTATAAGCAGGACTGTAAATGTGATTTGCGGAGGTTTTTCGATGAGAGGATGGGGGGGGGGGGAAGTTGTTTCTTCTCTGTCGTAGGCTAGACCTTGTAGTATCTTACCGACCGAGCAGCTTCCGGGGTCTTTGATAGAGCACCTGCGGGCGAACGTAAGGATGTTCCCTCTATTATTACCTCTACCATATTGTTTGACCTCCAGGTTGAACGGTAAAGAGGGAAGGAATTTTCCGATAGACTCTCTTGGAGTGAGCTCTGTTGTCGATGATCTGTTTATGAATTTTAGTGAGCCGATGGTGAAAGAACGAGTCTAAGGGCTCCAGCTTGGCGACATGGTCGTTTACATCCTGGAGGCGTTATGGAATCCGTTGAATGTTGACTTGATGTTTGCCCTCTTTTACATACAAGTTGAAGGAAAGTCTTTCCCTCAAGATAGATGAAAACAATGCAGTCCTTGGGGGTGTTGTACTTCACTAGGTATTTCTAGGTCTAGTACCTAAGTACTAGA
>JALLAW010000123.1:0-17881 GCA_036939535.1 Cyclotella kingstonii | reverse complement strand
TTCCCATCTATGATCTGCAGGATCATAGCTATATTGGAAATACTGTAAGGTAAAAGTATCATGAATATAAAATCCTTATGCAAAAATAATCAAATTCATTTGGGTGGAAGTAAACCAGTTAAACAAACCTCCCATTCAAACTATAACTTTTGAGGAAAAAACTTCAAAAAATGCACTTTAAGAGCCCTATACATGGACTCTGCTGCAGGGGGATAGTGCAGCTTCACTGTTGAATATGGTAAGGTATCACTTGCTATATGGTGACCCATTCTGACACCCCAGAACAAAGCTCTATTGTTAGGTTACCCTTTGCATGAACTGCCAATATGGTAATTGAGCCCTGTGCTGTGGCACTAAAGTTCATAGGCTGATGGATTTTCTTCAAAACCTGCATGCCCATGTATAATCATATTTCCTTCTTTTTGAATTCTGATGATGCAGATTTTCATTAATGATGTGTTCTCATCTTTTTGCAATCATATGCCAATCTGCAATTTAGGAACATGTCTCTCTTGCACACTAACCTGCCAAGACTGCTCTCTAATGTCATTTCTCAAAAGTCATAATTGAAGGGAGCCTCTTGCCCTCTAGTTCAAGGGAAGGGTCAGAAAGGATTTGATCTGCCTTGATGGTGTGAGTATCATTTAGCTCTTCCTCAATGATGTTCTGTGTTTCATGATGTAACTAGTATGTGATTATTCATAGTTATGTATGAGAATATATTGAGTTGCCTAAACAGTATGGTGAAACTTTTCTTTGTTTAATGAAAACTACATATATTCTATGCATATTTTAGATCTGCCTTGGGCACTGCACATGTCCCCAAAATGTCAGATGTGACCTGTCAGGGTAAGATAACACTCCAACCTCAGAGTAAAAATTCAACTCACATAAAATTTCACTTGGATCTGAGCAAAAAACTCTCTGATTTGGTGGCCCCAAGAATGATTGGATTCCACCTTTGACAAAATTGTTTGAAAATGGTCTTTGCTTGAACAAATTTGATTGAAATCAAGTTTATTCCATTACATGTGTAAATTTCTAACAGAGATAGCTGCAGTCACCTTTGTAATACTTTGGCAGAAGTATTCTTTGCAAGATAAAACACCTAGTAAGTGCAGACTCAAGATGTTGGGTGTCATTTTTTACCACAAGCAACTGATTGACATTCATCCTGTGGCATAAAATATTAAATAATATTTGATTTTGATGAGAAACGGATGGAAAAAGAAAATAAATACTCTTGTATCGTACAAAGCACCTCTTTGTAGTTCAGGAAATGACTGGGACCATTAGGAACAAATGCATTTGGATAGTGGAACTGTCTGATGTTGGTTACATGATATGTGAATGATTTTAGAGATGATCATACACCTTTTTGACTGACAATTTTTGTTTCAACCATGGGGGCTATGTATCATATCAAATTAAAGAGGTTGCTTCAAGAGTAACCTTACCACATTCACTCATGGACATAAAAAGTGTGAATTGAGTATAAATGTAAGAAACCATTATGTGAAGTAATAAGTTACACAATATGCCATAAGTCATTCCCCTCTTTTCGACCAATTGATGATACATTTTCTTCAAGGGCCCCAGATGTTCTATACATTGAAACACACACAACAACTGGCAAATTAGCTAGTATATCTGTGCTATTTGACACTTTATCCAGAGGGGAAAATTTGGTAAAATCAATCTGTATGTCACTTGATAGTTCTTTACCCTTGCCTGGGTGAATGGAATCAACCGTATGCATTTCATGTCGTTGATGGACAACAGAAAAAGCATTTGCACATTGTTTTTTATCGATACGCCCAGGAAAAATTCGATTGAGAGCCATATTGTTACATGCTTCATCGGCTGGCTTTCGAAGAATAGAAAAATGGAAAATGGGTATTCTTTTGCATGAGCCAGGGATGGAATACCATTTAATTTTCTCAATCTTTTTTGGATCAACATCAACAAAACATACAACAGACGAGGCCACTTGCGGAGACAATGCTTTGAGAAAATCTTTTCCATCTCTTCCTGCACCCCAAATAGCAAAGCCCCATTTCGACCATACTGTGAGATAGCCATGAGTCCTGCTGCATCCTCTTCCATAATAAACAAGGTCTTCCCATGCTTTGGCTCGCAATCGTAATAACAATTTTCGAGATGTACTCGAGCTTTGCGAGATTCCGAGTCTATGACGGTACGATACCATGGGTGAAGGGGTCCTATGAAGATGTAACAGTCCGCCAGAGTGTAGATGTGCGTAGAAGAATCGTAAATCTTCCGCTAAACGGAGCGTGTTACTTTCTGTCTCTTTATTTTCATTATATTGATCAAGTTCCGATGGGTGTATCAATCGATAGAATGCTGTATTTTTTTGACAACCTTCTGTGGATAAGTATGTTTTATCTATCTTTCTCTTCCTTCCACGACAGTCAGTAAGTGCATAGTTAACGTTCAAGTAACAATCCATCTGCTCGTCAGTTTGATCCGGCGCTTCCAAATATCCGCCCAAATGTTCGAACCATGCCTTGTGGAGGAACCAAGTAGGTTGCAAAACTGTACATTCCCGAAATGCCTCCAAATACAATCGTTCGTCACTCAATGAGTTTGCCCAAGTTTGGTAATGCCAGGTAGAATCTTTTGGTATTCTATCAAATTGACAGCCCAGTATCGATGTTTCGCACAAATGACGACCGTTCTTGTCATAGCCCAGTGTCAACATGGCATATGTTTGTTCGGCTATTCGAGTAGGACTCATGATATCATCACTATCTAAGATGCATAGAAAATGTTGAAACGGCGGTGGTGATTGTTTGTGACTTTGTTCATATGTTTCTCGTAGTTTCACTGCTTGGTTTCTAGCATATCCTGCTCCTCGAGAAGTAGATTTATTGAGAGACGTGCCTGTGACAAGTTTTGTTGGAAGGACTGTTGCGTTATTCGTTGAGGTAGAAGCTTGGTGTGTTGTGGTCAAGATGGTGGAATAGTTCGTTTCTAACCGATGGAGAATATCCAAGCTTGTATCATTGGATGCGTCATCAAAGCAACAAACTAAGATATCGAACTGGATAGTAGAGAAATAGATGGGTGGTGATTGTATTTTTTGTTCGAATGTTTCCCAGGATTGGGAACTTTTGGCATCGCACCGTCGGTTTATTAAATGTTCAGGAACGATTTGATGCATCGCTGAATGGACAGTTTCTTCAATTGTAGATTCTGCATCATGTACGGCAATGATGACGTCTACTTTGATGATCATCACCTACTCTAACGCCATTTAGTGGATGGAAACAAACGAAAATTTGTTGTTGGGGGGCAGAAAACTGTCGAGGTCGTCCGTGCGACCTTTTCTTCGAACAAAGACGGATGGATATATATCTACGAAAAAAGTAGGAGTAGCAAAATAGGCCGCTACCTACCCTACGTACAAGAATGCACCATGAATGGCGACGGTGAGCGGAAAGACTCGGAGTTCGACGAGATAACTCTGCAATCTCGTCTCGAACTCATCCGTCAGAAGGTTGCTCAACCAATTCCCAAGCAGCCGTGGAACGATGATCTACCAGCAGTGATACCATTTCATGACAGCAATAATGATGGTGATGATGAAACCAACCAAGAATATAATAGTACTACTGCCCATCATCTATCCAAAAAAGAAGGAGGAGGAATACTTATCGGCAATGCGAGACATGCATCCAACATTCCTCTTCTTAAATCATTAAATGTCACTGCCGTTCTCAATTGTGCATCAGGAGGCATAGCACGCCTTCCAGTCGATGAATTGAGAGAGTGCGGTATACACTATACCTTTACTAATTGTCAGGATAGCTGGACCTACCCAATATTACATCACAAAAGTAAAAGAAGGCACTCAAGTGAATCGATTGATGAGCTTTCCGAAGCTCCTATTATCTGTAGCCATCATTTACAAGTCTCGAATGAACTTTTCACTGACATGAGAAAACAAATCGGTGCCTTCAGTGTTGGAAAGTCTCAGCAGCCTATAGGGAATGCTTTATTCTTTTGCGTTGCAGGTCAAAATAGAAGTGCTGCTCTTGCAACAGCAACTATGATGCTCCATGGGAAGACATTGGAAGAAATTTTGTCACATTTTGCAAGACAGAGACCGTTTGTACTTGAGAATGTGGGATTCCAAAGACAAATTGTGGAACTAGAATCTATTTTGAGAAAATTGAAATCAAAAAGTGTATCGGATCGTCTTCCGGCCAAGTATATAACCCATTTCAAACAGCTGCTATATGCTAACGATGGAAAACAATACAAACGGTTCCGTATGATTGAAGAAAGCCTACGAACTCATGAGAAGCAAACTCCACTGATAGACACCAGCCAGCCAAGAATCAAATCTGAAAATGATGGTATCACAGATAAGAGAGTAGAGATTGAATTGCTCATTCCGGGACTATGCACTATGGAAGTCCGTGTTCCAAACGAATGTACAATCAAAGAAGTAAAAAAGTATCTCATAAAATATGTCAATCATAACTTACTTCGATATGGTGACAATCCAGCCAAAGTTGCTAAGGCGTGGCTAGTACTTGCGATGTTTGGATATGATGATATGTATGATATACCACTCGAGATTGAAGCTGTAGAGTTAAAAGTACAACTTGAAAGAATTCAATGTATGTTTGGTTTGAGCTATGAAATGAAAAGTAAGTTCTCTAATGCTTTTGATGGAATTAAACTGATCTATTCTTATGATATCATTTTCTATTAGATGGAGAACCTATTGTACAATGGAATGAAAAATGTAGGTTTGCCCTTGTTATATTCTCGGTAGTTAGACTTGAGAAGGTTGTTTCAAATGATTCTCCTTCCGTAAATTGTTCCAACGAGGCCTATGTTGACACATATATTGATCCTTACGAAACAAATTTTAATTGTCAAGATAAATATGAAGATAATATTGATCAGTCTTTGCGGGAAGATCAGGTTCCCTGGACTTTTGAGCATCAAGAACGATTAGGTAACAGATGAACACTATTCTCAATTGTGGGGTCGCTTCTGTAAACTTATGATTTTTTTCTTTTCTCCATAGGTGCTCCTGCCACTCTCCTGGAGAACACTTTAAGAAGCACACATCTGCGCGCTTGGGACTTTGTAACTGGCGAGTCTCTAGCATCTAAGTTACCCATAGTTTTCAGCTATTCTGATGATCCTCGCGATCGTCGTTCTTTTATGATGGTATCTCGATCTGCAAATACTCTGCAACAATTTCTCGCTCCAGGAGAAGGAGATATATTAGGAATGGGGGAGAATGCCATTGTCCATAGAGTTCAGCTGCGCTTTACTCAAGCAGATGGACGACACAGAGATGATGGCTGGACACCAGTTAATGTGGGTCTGAAAAATGGTAAGTTTGGTAATGAACAACTTAAAAAAGAGGAGATCAAGGAAGAAAAAGTGCAGCAAGAGGAGTGGGACGCTGCTGTAAAGAGGCCCTTTAGTTTAGGAAAAATGTTGATATTTCTCCAGAATTCATCTGAGGCTGGCCTTGCAAAACGACTTCGTCTTGCCAACTTGTTAAATAGTGATCGACGAGTGTTATACTTTTATGGCCTTGGCCTTGGTTTGTCAACAAATGCATACAACCAGAATCAGTACAAATTTGAACTAATGTTACTGGCCCAATATGATGAAGCTTTCTCCACCTATACCATGAGGCAGTTCATGGAAGAATATATGACAGTGATCAGCACTGTAACAGAAGATCATAAACGAGCTTCTATTGAAAAGTTACATTCAGAATTTTCAATTATGTCTGTTAAAGTTTTACTTGTGAGCCTATTGAATGCTTTTAGAGATCTTACTCTGATGGGAGTTCAAGCATTTGACTTCAATCATCTGAACAATGTTTTAGTGTCTCGCGACTTCAAAACAGTTAAGCTTATAGATATTGATGGTAATATGCAGGGGTCAATAGCTTATCCAAAGATTGAAACAACATCTAAAAGTTTTGTGCCATCAAGCCCTAAACCATTAGAAAAACCATGTTTGAATGTGGATTTAAACATATTGCTTCCATCTGTCATTGAACAGCTGATGCTAGGAAAAGGTAGAGGTCGTAGTTTTGTGAGTAATATAAGAAGTGAGATATGGAGGGCTAAAGAAGAAGATGGTAAGAAAATCATCGAAAAGATCCTGCTAGAAATTTTTTATCCAGACATAACAATAGATGCAAATGATGATGTCCTCAGTTCGAAAGTCTATCAACATACAACTAAAGTTACCGAGTGGTTTTATGCTGTAATGAAAAAACAATCTCCATGGAATACGTGGACATTGGATATATATGATGCAATGCGATGCATTGACCATCTACCAATAAGATAGCAGTTAGTTTGTCTTAGTTATCCCATCAACTATACTTTACTGTGATATTGTAAGAAACATAGTCATAATGATTCAATTGGTATATCTATGATTCTTGTTTTATCTTGCTTGTTATACCAATCTTCATGTAACAGGCTGATACATTGATGGCAAGAAAGGTGCCTGAAACTTTTTTCCATTGTGCCAGGACTGCACAGCCAAAAATAGATAAGTTCTCAGCAGGGAGGAGGGGTATTTTGCTACACAGCCAAAATAGACAAGTTCTGAGCTGGGAAGAGGGGTGTTTTGTTACACAGCCAATTTTAAGCATGGAAAGTAGATTTCCTAGAATCCTGGCATGCCATAAAGATACCCTGTCTTAAGGTTGAGACCAAGACCTGAGCTGTGTCATCAAATCTATTTTTATTCTGAATGATCATTGCTCATACATGGTGTGTTTACAAAACCTTAAAATTACCTTGAAGAAGTACAAGAAGTAGTTCACTTGATAACGTCATACATGTCATTGAATAGGGGCCACTACTGCAAGAATTCTCACCCATCTCAGGAGAATCAGGAGGATGAAATGAAACCAGTCAGAAGAGGCATTAAACTTACTTATCTTTACAGATGTAAAGTATTTGGAAAGTTGACAATTTGAGAAAGCCTGACTTTGAGGATCAATATAGATGTTATATGAATGATGGTAGCACATGCTTTGTGGAGCATCTTAGACTTGAGCAACCACATCAATGAATTACAGATGCATAAGACTAATTAGAGCCAACAACATTTTACAATGTAAAAAATCTATTTCTCCAGAATTTGTCAGATGGATCATCTGCCATCAGAACAAAGTCCAACTTTTTCTGATATTTAATGCTTAGCGCTAGATTACACATGTTGCCATCATACAAAAATGACATACACTTAGTAGAATTTTTACTTGAAACAAGTTGGCAACATGGGTTACACTGTCCTCAACATGTCTAAAAGTAGAGTTTGACTCAACTACAATTCATTTCATTTTCTGTAAACATAAAAGAAATTTCTGTGCACCTCTAAAAAACCTGTTAGCCATTGGCCCTACTAGAAATTCTGATGTATTTTGGCATTTCATGGGAACCAAATTACATTGTATCAATTGCATACATTTTTGCTACTGAAGACAATCATTACAACATGGGAAACAAGTTATCTCACTCTCCATGGTGTGTAGTCACTGTAGCCATCACTGCAGTCATTGATAGCCTTGAGAACTCCAAGAAGAGGAAGCATGATGATAATATTAGTGAAAGAACATCCAATTAGAAGGAAATGGAGAGAAATTTGTACTATAATGGTCACATTTTTAGAGATTTTTTCCTTATACAGGTACAAAGATGACACGAAGAACACAAAATGATGAAATAGTAATATCATAAAAGGCACATTGATAAAATGCGCTGGAGAACAGTATACAATAAACTTTGCATTGGTGGTCAAAAATGTAGATAAATGAAGGAAGCTAAGAGATGAATAATCAAACTTGAAGTCTAAAAAAATATAGCATGTCACATTCTAAACATGTTGTGTAATGAAAACAAAAAATAGACTGATGCAATATGATGGTTTAGTTGATTTTTGTTTCAGTATTTGTTTTCTTTCTTCTATTTTGATGATAACATGAGTTAGTAAGAATACAAGTTCTTGTCACAATTTTGTTTTCCTCAATTATCATGTAAAAATGCCATTACTGTATTGCCATCAACATGATATGTCATTCAAATAAAGCTGCATTATGTTGACTGATATCCTGCTCCATGATGTTCATTTGGATGTAATTTCTACATAATTTTAGTAGCAATTCATTGAAATTGCAGTCTATTGAAAGCAATTGACATTTACACTTATGTAGATTTTTATAGTAATATATCAGTTTTGCCATACGTTGAGGGCAAAAGTGGCATTTAACTGTTGATGGATACCTGTGTGAGATGGAATATGACTGGATTGTTGTGATCGAATTATTGTCAGGTTATGCAAATAATGATTTTGGTCATTGTCTGTTTGTAAAAAGGTCAATTATCCATCTATCAGGTAGGCTATTCCCTTCTTTGTATGTGTGCAATGAATGGTATTTTAATTTGATAGTCATCAGGTTACACAAATAATGATAAATTATCTTAAGATAATTATAACAGGTTAATTTTCTGTCTAATAAGTAGGGTATCCTCCCCTCCTACATATGGATGAGGAATCATATTTTGACCTGTGGTTGTTACACAAATAATGTTAACTTGTCATTACCTGATGGTAAATAGGTTGCTTCACCATTACTTCAACACTGTTGTGCTCATCATGCTCAACTAGAGTAGAATTTGCATTTATTGGTAGTATTAAGATTGGCAATAAACGCTCAAACAATATACTCTGACAGTTTGCCACTTTTTTCCCAGGAATAATAAATAATTTTGCTTTTTTATTAAGCTAATACTATACTATATACCAAATAAAAAGTAAGATGGTCTAGGAAGAGTTATGTATAATATATTATGTTGACTGTAGAGAAATGCTACAAAGAATGATGTTTATTTGAAGTAATATACTTATGATAAAATGTTAAAAAATGGGAAGCAATCAAATGAAATTCATCTGTATTTTCTCTTCTATATTTGTGAAACAAGAATACACACGCTCTATTACTTCAGAATGCTCATTCCTCAAACTCTCAATGGCAGATTTGTAAGAGTCAATGTGGTCCAACAGTCTACCTTGATTAATTGCCTGTGCAAGCTGAGGCACAGTGGAAAAGGTGGAATGAGTACAATTAACTGTAAATTAAGGGATGAAAAGCATATGTATTCAGAATCACCTGAACAGAAGCTGCATGTCTGTTAGAGCTATCCATCCCACTGTATGAACAACCAATATCTAAGAGAGCTGCAGTGACCCACAAATCCAACAATTCACTAATTATTTCAAGGCATTGGAGGCTGTCCATATGTATCAAAAAGAGCATTCAGTTAGCATTTAAAAATTTGTTGCAGCAAAATAATGAGACATACCGCGTTGGAGTATGAACTCCTACAAGATCATCATTATGTGATAGAAATGAATTGTATGCTTCTAGTATTGCATAATATGGGACACCAACTTCTATCATTATCTGGGCTGGCCATGGATAGGACGCATAGTTCTCTTCTTGCGTTTGGTTGTATGCATGCCTTAATCCTATGGAAATGAAGTGATAGGCATTACATGTCAATGTAATGAGTAATCATGAATTTGTCCTTTGATTGCTTACCTTCAAGTTCTTTCAGAATCATGTCAATTGGAAAAGTGTAATCTGCACCTTTGCCAAATACATCTTTGCCCAACTGAACTACTCGATGTCGTAGGCAAGGGATCCACTCTCCATTTTCAAACTTTTGTAGAGTACCTTCATTGTTTTTACTAATGGCAACAGTCTCCTCCTCAAGCATGCTTCCAATTTTGAGAGCTCCCAAGAAGTCAAGAGCGTGTTCGAATTTAGTTTCGCAAGGAATAACCTCATCACAGATAATACTTTTCCAGAGTGTCGAAATTGTATCATGGTCATTATGGTGGCATGTCTCCATTATTGCAAGACAGATGTCAAAAAGATTCATAGGGCATGCATATTCATTATAAATATCAGAAACATTGATAAGAGAGAAAGACAGCTCACTCATCTTCTCTGATCCTAATGAAGAGTTTTCAGTTTGTTCTACTATGGTAAGAATACGCCGCTGAATAGTAGCAACATCAAGCTGCTCTTTAATTTGAATGATTCTTGCTTTCAAGTCTTTAATTAGGACGCGCGGCTCTTGAAAATCAAAACCCGACTCATGGTCAGCTAACTTTGTCACAGAAGTGCCTGATTGGCTACTTTGGAGCGCTGCTGAAAAAGAATTTGCCGCTCTGGTGAGACATTCAATTCTTTGATCAAGGTGAATGCTTTCATTTCGCTCCAATGCTCTTTGCCACATGATATCTCCAGCCAGTATATTACGACCATGAAAGGAGAAATATCTCCATAAGAGTTGGGTATCTTTCTTCTCATTTATCAACCAGTTCTCAAGAGTGGAGCTATCAATTCTAAGTAGAGTATCTATATGATTTAAGCCCACAAGAAGCTCGTAAAGTGCATGAAGAAATGAAACATCTGAAGATGATGTACATGCGGCTAATAAGCCCTCTGTAACACTGATATTCACCGCATTGCTTTCCCCCAGAACTTTTTTGATGTGATAAAAAAGAATACCATGACATGTTTTCAGTGCGTCGGATAAAGATACATCAAATCCTGATACAATTGATTGGGCAGATGAATTTTCTCCGGCATGTTTCTTAGGAGGTTGATGATAAAGTCCTTTCTCCCAGTCAAACATATCCGCAGCAGGAGGTTCTCCCAGCTCTTTCCTTTCGTCCCTGAGTACTTTTGTTCCTCCGAAATTCGCCGCACAGATAAAGCAGACATCCGCCAATCCTTCGAAATTTCGAAGTTCCATCAAGACATTTGCTGCAAGTGCAAGGGGACTTCCTGCGTCGAAAGCCGAAATCGCAATGTCCTCCCAACTCCTTGAGCTATCTTTTGACACAATACGCCCAACCACTAAGGCAGGATCACACCAGTGTCTGGCTGCAGCTCGTAAATATGATGCTGCATGATTTGCTAGAATTTCACGTTGGGGTGAAGATAAAGATCGAGCGAGGGCATCTTTGGCTGATTTGAAGCCTAAGTAGGTCAGCCTTGACGCAGCAGAAAAGAATAAGTAACATTGACGTGAAAGCAGATCAACAATGTGATCTCCTTCTTTTGTAAGATTACTGGCTGGAAAGTTTTCACTATGACTGAAAAGAGAATTAAGGAGATTTTCTATGCGTTGCTGTCCTTCAGAGCTTGTGACGAGTTGATAAAAAGTCAGTCCATGGAGGAGTCCCCACTGAACCTCGGGTAATGCATGGCTTATGTGGGCACGCTTGAGACAAGTCATTAAATTGAGGATTTGGACACATCTACTCAATAAGCGATAAAGAGAGTGCATATTCCGTTCCTCTGTTCGAAATGCAATCGTACGGAGTTCATCTGAAGTGAGTTCATGGGATTGGTTTTGACTGCTGGTTCTTTTCGCTGTAAATGAATGTTTCTGTAACGCTCGAGTAATAAGCCTCTCAGAGCTTCTGTCTTCATCAACGTCCATAGAGTCGGTAAAATCTTTGATAGCAATACCAGGAATTGAGTGCACTGCAGGGACGAAGGTCTTTTTCATCATGGTTTGGATTAAAATTAGGGGACGGCGAATTTCATCAAGCGTGTAATCATCTAGCAACAGTTCAACCTTTGCGGGAAGAGCAGGGTAGTAATTTGCATAACTTGAATTGCTATGAATAGAGCGCCCTTCTGTTACCACCACTGCAGGTTTATACCAAAATGGCCGTAAAAGGCGAGATGAAAATTTGACTAACCCCTCATAAAGAGACGACGGCCGAAAGTTATAAGCGCTAAGCGGATCACGACCGTCTCCAGAACCAACCAAAACCATAGACGGTATGTGGGCATGAGTAAGCGCTGCCTGTTCTGCCTTGTGTCTGAGAGAGGCACTCATCGAGCTACATGTTGCTAAGGCGAAACACATAGCACAACCCTCTGCATATCCATAGCTGCTGAAAAAGTTTTGCACCAAGTCATTTTTGGAAACGTTGGAGGAACGATAGAGCGCTGAGGCGAGGTTCTGCAAGAGTGACGAGTTTTTGAGAACATGTAAGCCTCCGGCATTAAGAATTATTATTGACCCAGAGTTTGAAGACAAAAGATGCATATACGCTTGAAAGTTTAGTGGTACAGCTGCCGGTCGTAAAAGCCAAGAAGGAAGTCTTGCAGATTTCGTAGACAGAGGCTGATAGTCGCTACCTCTAGGCTTCGATGTTCTCAGTGCAGATGATGCTATTTCTCCCGATGAATTACTAAAGCCCACAATATCGCAGCCACTCCTCAATGAGACTCGATAGCTAGCTAAGGTTCCAAACCCGTTCGAGCAATCTAATATTGTACGAACCTCAGTGCCAGAAGTTTGACCACTGCGCAAGTAGCTAGAGAGAGCAGATAACAGCGATGACATAACACCTCTCCGCTTGTCATAAGCTGCGACGATAGCGGATGATTCACCCGAGCCTTTTGGCAAGTCTTGACGTTTGGTTTTTGGTGAGGTGAATGAAGGCATTAGACCCACCTGAAGATCAACATCTGTTGGAGTTTCTGAATTCAAGAAGAGTCTCATGACTGAAGATTGCCTATTGCTCTGTGATGCAATATCAAATGTTCTCCCACCAGGGAGAACAGGCGACCTCGTACCTCCAGCACCAGACATAGGAAGAGTTACATTCTCACTAATGCCACCTGGAATCATTCGAGACGAAGAAGATCCAATGCTGCTATAAGCACTACTAGTTGTGTGATCCTTCATGGAGTAGCAGTCGATTGATTCAGCTGCGTACATAGGTGACACGGCAAGTAAGGCGTCACCAGTGCTTTTTCTTCTTAACTTTCTCTCATCCGATATCATCGAGAAAAAGTTACTAGATGAAATGCTTTTATCAATGTAATTCTTTCCAATATCAAGGTCCAACGCAAGGACAAACACGCCTTTGTCATAATAACTCTTGACAACATCTCTACGCACGCTACCAGTTTGTGCATCTCTAACCCTTTGCAGGTTGTGAATTCCCGGTGAAATGGCATTGCCTGCCTTACCAACTCCGAACAAATTCAACGAATTTGGAGTAACCTCCAACCTAAAATCATCGTTTCCATCACCCGAAATATAAGGAGGAGGGGCACGAATATGGCACAAGGTCATCTGTTTACTAAGACGTGAGCGCGTCATGCTAGAATCTCTTCCCCTAAGTGAATACTCAAACGATGATGACAACGATGAAAGATAATATCTCAATCCACCACCAGTAACAGCAACAAGAGTCAATAATTTCGATTCTACCACAGGAAGTAGGTGTATGGATACAGGATGAAGGATTCCTGCATCGTTACGATCAGTTCGAAGCAATGTTGATGGCGCGATTCCTGATCTTGTCTCAGCATCATACCTCTTGAGTATTTCTCTCGCACCCTCCATCCCTCCCACTCCAGCTTGAGCAGATTCAACTCCACCAGGAAATATAATATTGCCGAATTCTATTGACTGGGAGGTGTTAGGAGGATACATTCTCCCTCGGGAAACACAATCAAGATATAATTTCGCTGACGCCACAGCGTTAAAAACACAAGCAAGTCTAGGTGACGACGTAAAATCATTATATAGCGTGATTTGAGTTTCACCACTGCTACTGCCACTACTTGATACCGACAAAGGTGACAAGTCATAAGCACAAATCAATCCATTCCCTCCTAAGGTGTACAAACAATGTCTCTCCTCGTCTAAGACCATTGAAATGATAGGCCCTCCCTTCCTAGCAACAACTTCGGCATTTGAACCGAAAATTCCCTGCGCCACTCGGATCAACGTCCCAGGAACGACTGCTGAAAGCACACTAGAGGATACGCTTGAATGATTGATTTTACGGCATTTCCTTAATCGTTCACTGATTGATGAAGAATCATTCAAACTCCCAAACGTCAAGGCTGATAAGACACGTTTTCCTCCAGATATTACACGCTCGGTTAGCATTTTTCTACCTCCACTTGCAGCCTGTGGAGAGAGACGAAACACACCGTCCCCATCAAAGTAATTATCGATTGCTGCCTCCAACCATTCAGATGATGCACGGCCTCCGCTATAGTATGATGAATACTGACTGTGAGTATGACCGTCTTCGTAAATTAAACCTTCATAGCACATTTCATAAAGACATCCATCGTATCCCCCCATGAAAATCCTTCCATCTTTAGAACCACAGATGGACAATTGCGGAATAGAGTCTGTTGGTAGAATGAACCGAGTAGGAATGAGACGTAGTGCAGTAGCATTTCCGTTACGAGTGGCTATATATGGGTTGTCAATGTCATTCGTGTTGTCATTTTTAACTCCCTCATTTCCGTCAGAAATATTTTCACGAGCGAGTACACAAAGGATTGCTTCTTCGGAGGTAGTCACTACGATGCACCACTCCACAGCATTATTGAAGACTCCTAAGATACACAAAAGAATTGTTGGTAACTTGACTAGAAGTCAATCATGTACTATGACAAGAGCATTGCACGTCAAGGCAAGGAAAGCAGTTTATCATCAAAAGGATATCTCAATACATCGAAAAGTGAATTCATTTTAATTAAGAAAGTTTACGCCATTCGAGCAATATTGGCATAATAGTTTGAAATCAAACACAATAAGCTGTAGTGTTGCATACAATGATCATATAGGTAGCCAAATTGAAAGAGTTTGTGCCAAATATTTGTGAAACAAAATATATTATCAAAAACACAGAATAATGAAGAGATTGTTATCATCTCCACCATCGTCAGACACACTCACCCCTTTTAGGTCGAACTAATCCAACACTAATCACACATTGCCCACCCGGAACAATAAAGGAACATATATCCTGTTGAATTCCATGATGATAATGATCCTGTGGTACTCCAGTGGTTCCCTTCCATGACAATGGCGGTGATTCAGACGATGCAGCCAATTTATCTCCATTAGCTTCAGTTTCATTACCAGTGCCCCACCTTCCACCGAATATGTTGTGCACAAAAGTAGAGGAAGCATCAGAATCGGTTCGATAACTCCACAAGAAAAGCTTATCATCGCAAGTGATCCAAACCAAATGTGCCTCAGCTAGCAGCCCCATAAAGGTTGAGACTTTGGCCTTTTTTATTTCTTGAGCCAAAAGTTCTGGTAGGGGAATGGATCGATCATACTGCAAGGTGGATGAAGGTGGTAAAAGAGTGCTAGATTCAGGGTTTGACCTACGTGGTGTATCTGGAGAGGTGGATGAAGATGCGCCATAGTGACTGAACCCAGTAGTTTTGGCAACATAGGGAGCAGAGCGAGTACCACGAAGTATATTTACAGGAGAGCCTACTGGATCACTATTGTTACTGTTGTCATTAGATGAATTTTTTTGGGTATTTGCATGACCAATTCCATTTTGATCAATCTGTGTGCCACTTCTAGACATCTCTGACGGCACCTCATAACCTGTTGAGTCTTTCACTACATGATAGCAATGACTTCTTCCTGCTGTAGTAGTGGAGTTTCCAACGCCAATTCCAGTACCAGTTACACTGTCACCACTAGCACTAGTGCTGATGCTAGTGCTCGCATTGGAACTCAATCTTCGATACAGATCCCCTTGAGGACTGTTTTCATCCGAACGCAGTGCAGCCAAAATTTGTAAGGAGGCAAGTCGGAGTGGATGGAAGTGATCGATCAGATAAGGATCATCATTGCTGGTCCCACTAGATGGAGTTGCAGTAGCTGAAGCCATGTTGCTAGTTGTGGTTGTGGTGTTCATCGTGATGCTAATGTAAATGTGTGTACCCGTTACGCAAGAAAACTATTTCCATAGTGGAATTGACTGTTTGTAAAGAGTAATAAAAAATCTCCGTTTACGCAGAGCCACACATTTTTGGAGATTTACTATACGTAAAAGGATAGCATGCCCAGAATAGTACTATCCGTTTACCGAAGACTGACTGTACTATAGATTTGTTTGCTAAAATTTACTATAGCAATTTATAACCAGGTTTTCTAATTTATATAATGCAATGAAGTATATTTCCTCCTTTAGTATGTGTCATTTTCTATAATCAACCATTTGTAAATTGCAAGTGGTACCATTTATAAATTGCTAATTTATTTAATTCACTATTTATAATAATGAGTCACACCACTTAGCAATTAATGAATGATTAATTGTATACATGACAATAAAAACATTGGAATTGTTAGTAAAATCATTGTATATGCTATAATTGGAATTTTATAAATGGGTATTTGATTCATATCAGAAGGTTATAAATTGCTATTTGTAATTTATGAATTGCTTTCATCATTTTGTAAATAGTCAATGACAATGCATTAATAACCTCTGTTAGTTTACAAAATGATCAACTTATTACAATATGATTTATACTAACAACATTTTTTACTAGAGAACATGAACTTAGAAAATACTTGCACTGAATAACAGAACAACAATGAGCAAAGTGGTTCATTCATTATTACAATACCCATCATTTGTTCTATGGCACTTTGAGGTACAAAACATTATATTCAAAAACAATTGCACCTTTTATTGTTACACATACCCCTACATTTGCATTTTATCAGTCCATGCCCTTGTCCCCCATGAATTGATACACTTCTAGCAGCCTCTTGTTCAGTAATGCATAGCATACACTGCTATTCTTGATATGATTGATGTAGTCATAATAATCTTCTACTGTTTTCTACGCCTGAAACAACTGTGACACTGTGCCTGGCATATTTTGTTGCAATACCCCATTCTTCACTGCAACACTCACATTTCCATTATCCAATAACTGCACCGCCAGACCTATCAAGTTATGTCCATCAACTTTTATTTGGTCCACTTCATATGATCTAATATGTACCACAACTCCTTTTTTATGTCACCACTAATTGAGGCAGCACAGTCTTTCATCTGTGTAGCTGCTCACTTCATAGAGTTAAAGGCATTTTGTATTAGTGTCTTTCTTTTAGGACTGACCATTAAAATGTTGGCATCTTTCTCCTGATGATTGTAATTATCAATAGCTCAACTTATAACACCCTTTGTTGGCTGGCAATAGTCTCCATTCATTATCCCCATCATGCTTATCATTCAATCCGTTAAGCAAATCAATTTCTAACTCTCCAATAGCTTCCACTTTTCGTTCCTCACTTTTTTCATTACATAGCAATTCTCTTTGTTTCATAAATCTGCTGCCTCTCTGTTGTAAATGATTGCATATTCACACCCAAGAGGAGCATCACGCAACTCTTTTGATGATAGTGAGTGAATGCAGTCCCTACTTAAGTTAATCAAGTGATTGAAAACAGTGTTACTACCATCATGATCTGGATATAACTGAAACATTACACCAAACATTAGAAGATGTCATGTAAAAGTGAAAAAATAGTGCGCAGCAAGAAATTACCTTTAACTGTTTCTATTGTTGCTTCATCAGTGGTAGTCGTGATTGAAACAAAAATTATCTCATCATCATTCACCATGTTCTGTGTTGACTGTGGCTTCTGAGAGTCAGTGACGAAAAACATATTGTCACCATAGACTATGTGATGGTCCAACTACTGGGACTCTCATCATACGCAGCTCATGTCTAAACCCTCGAAATGTCTCAATTCTATGTTTCATAGCAAAAATTCAGCACTGAAAACTGAAGCCTCAACTGTGGGCTGTTTCTTAGACATCCAATTCACAAGTACTATAATAAGGTAGATCAGGAATCATGTTCTAGACCTTATCATGGATTGATCTCCAGCATGACCACTGTCAAGGTACTTACCTATGTCAACCTCATTCCCAAGAGGCTCAGGTGGATTTGGGAGAATAGCCT
>JALLAW010000122.1:0-17896 GCA_036939535.1 Cyclotella kingstonii | reverse complement strand
ATACAACAAGAAGTTCGTAGTTGCTTTGAGCCGATTTTCACCGGATTAAGGTTTACTTATCCCAATCTATATAGTACCAAAATAGGCGCACTCAAATCTAAACCTCAGGCAGCAAGTCAATATGTGCACTGTCACCATAGACTACACTCTGACTTCAGCGAAAATGTGTGCAGCCATTCAATGATGGATAGGCCACTCTCACTCATTATAGCTTTGGACCCTTTCCAACTTGTTCATCTGAAGCGTTTGAGGATTGTGACGATAAAGAATCCTTCATTCCACAAAACTCTGTGGCAGTTATCTCTAACCATTGTCTTCATGCGGGAGGAGAAAACAGGACGAATCACACAATCTTTAGTTAGTGTTGCCTACATGGCGAAAGAGGACAATGACCTACCAGGCAATAAAATCTATTGCTTTGAGCACACTCCGCAGGGGATAAAAAGGAAGTTAGACCTAGACTTTGAAGGACATGACGCCTCGAAAAGAGCAGCTGGCAAGAGAATAAGCAGTGGAACTATTTTGTCCAACTGCACGGAAGAGACAGAGGAGGAGCAAGTTTCATACGAGGAATAAGGATTAAATCTCTGACTAGGTATGCTTACATATGGATATTTTAATTATATGCTGACACGAGATATTCTCGTAAATTTCCAGTGAGAACTGATGGGCCAGATTGGCCGATGCGTGATCGCATCATTGCTGTGTTGATATGACGGCAACAAAAGACTATTGTCTACCACTCCACTTTTGTTCAGCTAGAATTATAGTTGTAATTTATTAAGAAAATTTTATTAACTTTAATCTTTGTGTTAATAATGTATCTCTGTCGAAATGGGTAAAAAACTTTGACCGATTGAGCAGACATCGAGAAGTTGCCCTTTTAATGATGGGTGGGCCAACAGCACAGCTGCCTTCAATCGATGAAGAGTTTATTTATATCATTTTGAAAGTCGTGAGCAGGACTATGGTATATATGTTGTCATGAATACCTCGCAATTTTTACCTGATTTTTCGATGAAGGTTTAAAATGCAAAATTTTGTGTTGTTAGGAGGTGGCTAGATAGCAAGGATTATGTCTATCTATCTGCTACGCATGAATCATAAAAGTTACCTCAGGTATCGATTGATGATGCCCTTGACTTTTTGTCTACCATGCGCTCATTTGTCTGTGGGCCTCAATGCGATTCAAGATTCATATTGAATATGGATCAGACACCTGTTTTTAATTCAATGCATTCGAGTAGGACTACTGAGGTTAGAGGAGCGCGTTCAGTCAATCAACTTACTTCTAAGAATGAGTCTCAGCGCATCACTGTCGCAGTTATTATTACAACGGCAGGTGATGCACTTCCTCCTACCATCATATATTGAGGCAAATGTATTTTTTGATTCTAATGTTATATGTTCGCTCTCATTATTTCATCATTAAATATACAGGAAAGTCAAATGGTCGTATTGCAAAAGAAGAGTTTCCTTTCCTTCGACATTATGCCTGTCAAGAAAAGGTATCAATGGACCAAACTGTAATTCGAGAGTGGGTAAAAAAGTCCTAAAATCACATGTGGCAACAGCTCCTGTGCATGTCATCCCAGTAATACTGCTCGACTCCTTCCTTACTCATAGATGCATGACATTGTTACCGTGATTCAAGATCTTGGTGTTGATGGCCGGATTCAATAGGTTGTTTAAGAGTAAGCTCAAAACATTCTGGCAGGAATTGATGAATCTCAACTGGGATGTTATCAGAACTGGTGACAATTCACCAAAAGCACGTTGTGAACAGATTGCAACATCGGTACTCGATGGCTTTTCTCTTGTATCTACGAGTGTGATAGAGAATGCTTGGTCTAAGGATAAATTTGAGTGGCTTCCTAGGGAATAATAATAATATTATTTCATATTTATTTCAGTTAACAAAAATATTGTTGTACATGATATTGAAAACACAATTTCATGCACGCTATACTCTCTTAAGTCATTTATCATCATCAGTGTCATCGTCAACATCATCAGCTTCAGCATGAAATGCGTCAGTGTCCATTCCACGTACAGGATCATCGCCCATGATGCCAGCAACTGAACACCCTATGTTTCGCTTGACCCTTGACCTCTTTGTCGAGCTAGCATCATCAACTACCCATACTCCACAAACGCGAGCAACAACTACATTGTACTGCCAACTGTGTCCTACATAATTTCTTTGAAAAAAACCAACACGACACTGCTGTAATCCATCAACGAGACGTCGAACTTAGAGTGCATTCTCATGTAGTCCATAATCTTGAAGATTGATGAGATATACTTTTACTTAGTCTCATAAGAGACGTGCCACAACACTCATGGATTGCGCATGAGCGACCACGATCATTGGCATGTGTGCTAACAATGTGGATGTACTCCCCAGTGAAATTTATGGCCGTAGAAAATGATGTCGCGTTTTATTATGAGATGCGAGCTGATGTGCAGCGTGCTAGGATTGACAGAATTTTGCTTCTGAGTGCTTGCCATGCCATCTATGGTCAGGTGAGATACCCATATGATACATCAACGGAAAGCTGATTTACTGACCAATGTACAATAGAAGTAGATCTTGTTCTCCAACGGTGATTAGTGGCCGACTTTTACGATAGTACCCACTTTAGTAATGGTGCGTTTACGCTAGCTTAGGTAGTTAATTCATTTGGACGCGCCGTCATCTATTGAAATTTGCTCTCAAACGGTCCAAAAAGTAGTGAACATTTCCTTCTCCACGCATCCTCTAGATACAGAAAATTGCTTACGGAGATGTGCAGCAAACAATGGTACCACTTTCGTTTACCCAGGTAGTATTGTAGGAGAATGATAAGTTATAACAGAAAAAGACAGAACGCGGCGCGACAGATGTTGGAAAGCACATGGAGCAAAAGTTCGGTTGTCGGTACCGTTGCGACAAGGCCAGATTGAAGTTGAAGTACTTTACATACCATATTGTCTGTCGATAGTCCCCATCGGTCAATAGTCACCACTTTAGCGATAGTATGTTTAAGGTAGCTTGGGTATTTAATTTTTTTCTACACATCTACCTAGGTAGATTATAATATACCATCAATGTTAGACAGTGGAGCGCTTCCGGAATTCAACCAAACCTAATTGTGACCAAATCGAATTTGTGAGAAATTTTCGCATTTATCATTTCATAAATTAGATTATCAGACGTTCCTCAAATTTAAAAAATGTGGTCACTTCTAACTCCATACCTGTACCTATGAATAAACAATGGATTTTTGCCCAGCACCATGTCTACATCCATCTATTACCATCATGCCTTGCTGTACATTATGACAAGTGATTCATCTGATGATGTTACACCTCCAAAATATTCTAGATATGCAAAGACTTTTTCCAACTCTTTATCTACTGAGAAAAAATGTAAAAGAGCAGAGAGATTTCCAAAGAACAGACGTAAAAGAGGAAGAAGATATCATCAGAAATTTAACTGGGGAAGCATCTGAGGAAGGAGGCGGAATTGTGGGTGTATTTTTTGTCCTCCGAAGTCTCGTAGGTTTCTTGAGGCGACGAATTTCCCGTTCGATGTCTCTGTAGCGATGTCTTCTGCCGTAGGTGGCAGGCTCACATAGTCCAGCTGGTAAAGTCTCAGAAATAATGTGGCAGAGTTGCGACTCTCTGGGAGAGTTGAACAGAAATCTTGTGGACTTGTTGAGCTAGGTGAGTGAGTCCTGAGGGGCGTTGTCGATGAAGAAAAACCGTCATCCATGGCGACGACGCCTGTAACATGGATCTCCGGGTCAGCAAGAGGAGAAGAGATCTGCTCGTTCGAAGTATTCACTATCACCGTGACCAGAGGTTCGACACCACTAAGTCGAGCTACAGAGGAGCGTTCATTCGAAGTGGAGAGGGGAACAACCGACGTAGGATAAGTCAAGGACTCTCGAGAGAGAGTAGAGGAAAGTTGTCGTCGGGGCTGTAGGTTCCAAGGTTGCCGCGGCCAGACTGAGTGCCCTACTTTCAGGACGGCCTCTTCCGCTCTTATCCATGAATTTATCCATGGTAAAAGTAGAGGTACTGGTTTTGTTGCGAGGGGATTGTTTGGGTGGCATCGTCAGATGGAGGATCATTTGCGGTGAAAACGTTGAAAAAAGCTGCGGGAAAGAAGACTCTGCGGCTAGGATCGATATTAGATAAGAATTTGTATGAATTGAGTTGAATGTACACTAAAATTCGCTTCGAATTCACAGATCAACGGCCATTGTCCTGAAGGTCGAATTCTCTCATAGCAGATGCGTAGGCTTAGTATTGGTTGCGTACGCAGAGTAGTACTAGTTAATTTAAGGTCTAGAATCACTTATGGTTTACTTTCTAACGAGAAAATTGGAGTAGAGATCCTATTTTATCCTACTTTTCGGTCAGATCCGACCATAAATACCACTGTCCGGAAGAACCCAAAGTGGTGCGCTTAAGACACCACTAACCATCATTATGGCACGGTTTCAGATGTCGCTGACATACAAAATGACATACCCTAAGTAGAATTTTTACTTTGAAACTTGTCGGCGACAAGGGTTATAGTGTCGTTGACATGTCGCAAATTTGTACTAAGTAGAATTTGACTCAACTACAATTTACTTTATGCAGACATGAAAGAATTTTCTGTACACCGCTAGAAAATAATTGCTCACTGAAAACAGTTATCTCGTTACTATGGTGTGAAGTGACTATGGCCGTTGTAACATTCATTGATAGCGTCGAGAAGTCTAGTACTCCACGATCGATAGGAGTCGCAAAGTAAAAATCTACACAAATTCAAAGTATATATCTACTTACAGCATAATATACTACAGGTACATAGGAATTAATTCATCACGCTGGTAAAGGGACCATCCATAGCGGACAGCGTAACGTCAAAGACAGCGGAAACATCAACCAAAAGACATTGTTCTGTAGGACTCATGTTAAGCAACAGGAACCGATCGGAATAGTTGGAATTAGAAATTCGAAGCGACGGACAGAACCCATTACGACCATAAGGGGGGTCACGTATCTCTGGGTACTACACTACGCAGGAACTATTTCAAAAGCAGCTCCAATAACCAGTCCCACTGCGTCTCTAACTGCATCTTGGAAGATGAGCCGCACAAAGAGTCCAACAGCATCGCCCACTTCATCTCCAACCGCATCTCCAACAAAGAGTCCAACGGCATCACCAACTGCACCTCCAATTACGTCACCAACTATGAGTCCAACGACGTCGCATCACCCACTGCATCTTCAAAGGAGGGTCCTACAGCCTTATCCGATGATAAAGGCGATGCTCTTGGAGGTACATTTTTGGTGCTTTGCGCTTCGAGAAGTCTCTTGTATGTCAGAAATATCAACCGTCTAAAACTGTCGGAGCGATATTACAATTTGAATCATCACCAATACTACATCCCGTAACATTTGAGAATTCAGACATTCTCTCATTAGCGGTATCATCTGATGGGAAAGATATGGCACTTAGCCGATACAATGGTCTCATTTACGTCTTTCGGAATGCTTTTGACAATGACACAGAGTTTTTCGAAAAGTGTCACGAACAGCATCGACATGCAGTCCATGAAGTAGAAAACATTCATCACCCCAATCAGATGACTGTGCGGAGAGACCCATATTGGCATATTGATCCCATTTTTGCCCTGATATTCTTGATGCCTGCTGAAAAATGATCGACATCTCTACTCGATTCTAGGGACCAATCTTGTTTCTGGACGAGTGGAGAGCGTTCTTTCTACTTGGAAATTAAAAAGAAACATCCACAGACCTACACAATTTGTGGCTCGTGGTGTGGGTTAAGGTAGCATCATTCACACTCTGTGTTGCCTCTACAGTGGCGCTATCATTGTCTCTCGTGCGGATGACTCGATACATTCGTACAGTGGATCCAATTACGTTCGTAACTGGGTCAAACAGGGACTGACCTTTATTCCATTACATTAGAAGGTTGAGCCGTCTCTCAACGAGACTATCCATAGACTCTACAGCAGACCCATTCTCTTGATGATGGATCAGATGACGAATATTTCCATCTTGACGAATATGCCGGGTGCCCCTGGAATGATTCATTGATATGCTCCGAAATTGTCATCGGTCGCTGCTATGCTTGAAGTCGCTCTCTACAATCGAATAAGCCGCAAGGACCCTGCCAATAAGGCCCATACACCAGCACCTTCTGTTACACACATGACCATGGGACAAGATGGGAGAGGGTTAGTGACTCCTGATACTGTCTGGACAGAAAGCATGAGCATAGGCATAGATTGTAATTTGGTGGGACCGAATGGTGACATTGTCCCAATGAATACCCGTATGCATCTCAACCAAAAGTCTAACAACGTCTCTGACTGCATCTCCAACAAAGAGTCCAACAGCATATCCCACTTCATCTCCAACTAAGTCCCCAACTAGGAGTCCGACAGCATAACCAACTCTATCTCCAACGGCGTCACCAACAAAGTCTCAATCAACTTCTCCCAATGCCTCACCCACTGCATCTCCTAAAAAGAGTCCTACAGCGTCATTCACAGATTCTACAACTGCATCTCAACCAAAAGTCCAACAACTTCTCCGACTGCATCTCCAACAAAGAGTCTAACAGCATCGCCCACTTATCTCCAACTGCGTCGGCAACTAAGAGTCCAGCAGCATCACCAACTGGACGTCCAACGGCGTCACCAAAAAGACTCAATCAACTTCTCCCACCGCCTCACCCACAGCTTCTCCTACAAAGAGTCCTACAGTCTCACCCACAGATTCTACGACTGCATCTAAATTAAAAGTCCAACGGCTTCTCCAACAAAGAGTCCAACCTCCAACTGTGTTCCCAACTAAGATTTTGCCAGCATCACCAACTGCATCTCCAACTGCGTCACCAACAAAGAGTCAAACAACTTACCGCATCACCCACTGTATCTACTATAAAGAGTCCTACAGCGTCATCCATAGATTCTACAACTTCAGCTCCAACCAAAAGTCTCATAGCTTCTCCATCTGCATCTTGAACAAAGTGTCCAATAGAATTTCCAGCCGCATCTTCAACTGCGTTGCCAACAAAGAGTCTCATGGCCTCACTCACATCTTCTGCAACAAAGAGATCTACAGCACCTCCCACAGCTTCTCCAAAAAGAACTCCACAGCCTCACTCACAGCGTTTTTATCAAAGAGTCCAAAAGCCTACCTAATAAAGAGTCCCACAGTCGCACCAACAGATTCTCCAATAAATTACCAACTCACAGCGTCACCCACAGTTTTCCACAATGAGTTCCACAGCCTCACCTACAGCTTCTCCAATGAACATGCCACAGCATCACTCACAGATTCTCCAACAAAAAGGTCAATACCCTCACCCACAGTTTTTTGAACAAAGAAACTCACAGCCTCACCAACAGCTTTTATAACAAAAAGCCCACAACATCATCCACAGCTTTTCCAATACAGAGTGCCAAAGCCTCGTTCACAGTTTCTCCTACATTTCTCCAGCCAAGAGCTGGAGGGTCTAAAATCAATTGATTCAACAACTGTCCTACAATGCATTTAGAGTGGACAGGTAGAAGGTAGATTTAAGCTAAGTGGTCATGAAGGGTAGAGACAGTGAAAAAGAGGACAATGTAAGGCTAAAGGAGATATTTTTATATGTTATTATATGTTGCTATGGATTAAACTCGTTATTTTTCCAGCCAAGAGCTGAAGGGTCTAAAATCATCTGATTAAATGACCGATTCCTAGCTGCATTCTTGCAGTTTATCATGGCAAGTGAAAGACCAATGTCTGCCACATTTTAGTTTAGTAGTGGTAATTTTAAAAGATAACTTAAAAAAGATAGCTTTGAGAACTCCAAAATGAGGAAGCTTGACGAAAATGTTAGTGAGAGATCACCCAATCGGAGGAGGGATTATCTATTTGCGCCTGAGGAAATCGATTTTCTCTCGATCTATGAATTTCTCAAACTTTTTCACATGAAGCGCTCTAGTTTCAGCAAATTTCTTGAGAGAATCTCACATTTTCTTAATCAACTGACAAAGAAATGGCTAGGAGATCCTTAGGTGCATATATTTCTAAACAAAACAAGCTGTATTGTTCTCTCCGCTGGTTAGCTGGAGATTCATATCTTTACATTTTTCTTACATTTGAAAAATCCAAAGGCACATTGTTTTGTAGTGACGCTAGAATGGAATTATTTGGCTTGTCATCGATGCCATATAGCCTTTGGTTGCAATTTGTCCATCTATGGTTGGGTTTGCAAAACTCGGAAGCCCTTTCAAGCTGAAGTAGTTCATGTCAGCCTACCGCAACACTCGGTTCTTATGTACTTGTTATCTTAACAGTATGCAACGTCAACTGTAAGTTTAGCATTTTCTCCTGCAAAAATTTGGGATCACAGAATGATTGTTTAGCATGGAATATCTCTGCAGCTAGAGATATCGTAGAGGGTCCTATATGACCTGATGAGTACTATGCTATCAGCGATGAAGCATTTGTTTGCACAAATAGTTTCCTGGTGCCATACTCAGGAAGAGGCACTGTAGTCGCGAAGGACTCTTTCAATTACATGCTGTCTCGAATGAGACAATGCATAAAAATAATTTTGTTTTGCTTATACAGAGATGGGACATTCTCCGGCAACCTATATGCACAGATTTTTCAAGGTGGAGTAAACTTTTGACGTGTTACGTTAAATTACACAATTTTTGCATCGACGAAAGTGATGCGCCTATTTGTGCTAGGAACATGAACGATATACAGCCTACTGACACAAGTGATATTGTGATGAATCAGAATCATGTTGATTCAGATGAATTACAGTTCATCCGACTTTTTAACATTGGCCGACTAAAACATCATCATCTCTGTTGTTGACTTGACTCAAAAGTTATTGATTGTCCTACGCACAACAAGAATTCATGTGCATAACTCCTTAAAAATACTTAAAATTACTTCTTTGAGTTTCGTAACTTATTGATACTATTAATTAAATCATTGCTTTGATGTGTCCTTACAGTCAATGAAATCATTGATACATATTTAACTTTTTTATATTTAATTTTTTCAACAGAAGTAATATGACAGTTCAATCATCTGCTTGTACTCACATGAGTATTATCAAGGTTATAGTGAGAACAATGTTGATGATTCGAATTTACCCTCATTTTTACAGAAATGTCAGTGAGGAAGAAAGTAAGAGAAGACAACAACTATTCATCTCGTCGTGTTTGAGAGTTTGAGCCAATGATCGAAATAAGTTAAGGTGGACAATATCCACTAACGCATTTATGTTTCGTCATTCCAGGTGGTTACATTTGGATGTTTCTTCCAACATATACATTAACCAAACTCTATATCGACTTGGAAAGTTGAATGTTCTTTTTTCGCTAAAATCCCAGCTACTTGCTTTTCCGCAACATATGTCTGTGTTTGCGATGAAGGGTCACCTGAGGAACAGGATTCACTTATTAGCTCTATCACCGATTTGACGGAAGGAGATGTGAGGAAGATGTTTGAAATTTACAAATTATGCTGGTTCTGGCGTTATGGTCGAAGGAGAAGATGACCGGTCTATTGCTGATGTGCATCATGGTATAGTGACTTTTCCGCGTTACATGGCGGATGACGATTACGGCTTCATTAGTAGGAACTAATTGACAAACTTGTTACGCAGGGAAGCGCCCAAAAATATTGTGGCGATAGAAGTGGTCATGATTGGTGCGAAGCATTTTGATATTAGTGAAGGCATTATTTGGGTGACTGATGAAGTACTGGGCTATGAGTTGGGTGGGAAATTGATGAAAAGACAGGCCACTGAGGAGGCTCAGCTCGAGCGGCACATACTAACCTACACATAATTGTGCATGGTTTATTGCACATTTCGTTTATCATTAGAAGAACAACTGTCAATTAATAGAACTAAATATAAATCTATTTTTGTACTGGTAGCTAATACGATTAAATTAGGGAGAGTGACAATTCAAAATACATAGAATTACCAACAGGCTGGAAAAACATCAGTGCAATGTCAGAAGAAGACTGACTGCGGGCGGACGAGACGGAAAAACAAACCCAAAATTTATTTTCTCAGTTAGCAGAGATTAAATTACACGCAGAACGACAGTGTAGAAAAATTCACAGACCAGCTGATGAATATTCACCCACTATCAAGTAATAGTATGAGAAATGGCAAGTCCACAAAAGTGTGATCAAACTCTCAGGAAAAGTAACGAACAAAAAGAATGTGTTGCGATGGGCTGAATGCTTAAAGATTCATAATGCAAATAATAAGAATCTGAGTGAACTAACAGAAGGGGAGAAAGAATGCAGAAAGAGTTGGAAAGATGTATTAAAACGATCAAAAATCGTGTGATTTCATTACCTAATGGATTTTCTCACAGAAGCAGAAGTAAATGAAGACGTGGAAAGAGTTACAGAACTTAAAGGAAGGGTATACAGATAAAATCTAGAACAACGTGGCAAGCCATAAAGAGAGCGACCAAAGAACCTTCATCTAACAGTGTAACCGAAGTGACCAGAATAAAAAATGAAAGAGAAGTGTTATATCAGAACAAACAGGAGGTAGATTCTGTTATACAACAAAAAGTTAGCAAAAGATTCACAAAAGGACTCGAGGCTCCTATCTCCAAATCACTACTAGGAGCTAAACTCAAATATCTCCATGATGAAAAAATAGCTTTCAAAATAATTACAGGAGATTACACTCCCCATGCACATTTGATTCTACAACAAAACTAATCGTGGAAGAAATCGAAAAGATATGGATGCACCGCACCTACTTAAACAAAAAATGACAGAGTTAACATTCTCGAAGGAGGAGATTTCAACATTTGGTCCAAAGTTTATGAAGGTACATCATCATACTCAGAAATACATTTTGGACACTACAAAGCAGGAATCAAAAACCCAGAATTTCCGAGATCGATGACATTACAATTAGACTTAATTTGCAGGACAAGAATTCCACTAGAAAGATGGGGTGTAGGCCTACAATTTTTTCTAGAAAAGATAGCTGGGAACTGTCTAATAAATAGAGAACTATACAACTATACAAAGCAGATTTCAACTTCTATAACCATTTCATATTCGGAGAGAGAGCGCTGATTACTTTAGAAGAAAACAATCTAACTGGTGAAGAGCTGTTTAGTCAGAAAGAAATAACAGCAGAAGATGCGATCTTTGACAACACATTAATGATTGATCTGTCGAAGCAAAGGAAACATCTTTTAGCGATTATATCTGTTGATGCACATAGCTGTTATGGCAGAGTTAATCATGCTATCATGTCTTTCATTTGGCTAGTATTACTTAAGAATGCGATATTGCCTGTATTAAAAAGCTTACATTTGATGAGGTTTTTTCAAAAAACAAGCTATGATGACTCAACAACTTTTCCGAGGGGATCCGAGGACACCAATTACGGGTTTAGGACATGAAAGTAGAGCTGCTCCGGCATCTTGGCTGCAACTGAGTACAATTTTAGTGAATGTTTTCAAGATGTTGGGATGCGGGGCAAAAATGAAGATGGCGATGTCTAAACAATAGAAATATTCGATAGGAGCACTGTTTCTGGATGACACGAACCTATATGTCTGGAGAGAGGACAAAAAGAAGTTAGATCAACTTTGGCCAATAGTAGAAAGTACCGTGCAATTATGGGCTAAACTTCTGGGACAATTAAATATGAAAAAAGCTTCTGATACGGACTAGAATTTTCCAATAACAAGGGACACTGGAGGTTTAGGGAAAAAATCGAATTGAAGATAACAGACATGAAAGGAGAATCACATTCAATAAAACAGCTTCCAGTCTCAATAAGTAGAAGATTTTTAGGTATAACAGATGGACTAGACAAAGGTTCCAGAGCTCATCTAAACCTTATTGAAGAGAAACTGGAGACTTGGATATATGGAACAGAACTAGCCAAACTGCATCCCCAATAGCCTGGGAGGCCTACAGAAGACGACTTTGGCCCAGTATCAGTTATGGGATAGGTACTCTAAGCACTTCTTTGCCATAGAATATGGACATTGATTTTTGACCCTAATAAAAACATACTCAACGAAACCTTAGGATTGAGTTCCAGGATTCATGAGATAAACAATTCAATGAGAACGAGATATGGAATTACTTCCAGGAAACAGAAAGAATAGCCGGAAGATTATCAAAATACGCGTCAGAGCATCTGTTAAGAAAGGAGGTAACAAAATCATATTACTCAGCACAGAAAATTCATATCCAAGGAGGCTCACTCCATAAAAGGAAACTGGAACACACTCAAAGAGTTGGAGAGAACCTGGTTCTGAAGAAGAATCTACAATAACATCACCGCTAGTAGTCTAGAACAATGGTTTTATTCGGGACTCAAAGACAACACTCTAATAGCGGTAACAGATGAGTCATACGACAACAACAAGGTAACAGACATCTGTGGCTGAGATTGGATAATTGTATCAGAAAACTATGACGTGGATAAAAGGTAGATTATGGAAAAAATCACATTATGCAAGTTCTTACAGAGCAGAACTACTGGAATTATACGCAGTCCATCTACTATTTGCCGCAGCTAGCAAGCAGTTGCAAGGATTTAAATGGGAAGCAAAAATGTTCTGTGATAACGAAAAAGCTATGAAAACTCTATCACAAAAAAGATCCAGAATTAAACCAATGACAAGAAATGCTGATACACTAAGAGCTTTTAGACAGCTCAGAGCAATCTCTGAGTTGAATCTAAAGTATATACATGTTAACGTTCAAATGGATAGCATTCTAAAATGGGAAAGTTTAACTCTACCGCAACAGTCCAAATGCTTATGCGACAAGTTAGACAAAACGGCAATAGAAGATGAAAAGACAATGTACAACAGTGACAAACTGTAGTCAAAGGAAGACAGCACAGCATCTTATGGTCTGCTAATGCAGGCAGAATAGAATTACTTTGGAAGGTATCAGCAGGTTGAAGGTATGAATGCGTAAGGATTACAAAACAAATGAGGAGATCGCTAATTTGCTACCTATTTACATGAAATATAGAGGTCGCAGAAAATTTGCTTCTTTAGGAAAAATGTCTCGTGAGATGGAAGAACTAACAAAAGATAAAGACATCATTGGATGGAAAAAATTCACGGAGGGGAGGATTTCAAAACAATTTGCAGGTATTCAAACAAAATTCTTAGTCAAAAAGGGGACATGATCAACGTAGATGATTGGACAATCAAACTCATAAACAAAATTATTTAGATAACACATGCTCAATAGATTTATAGGAATATTTCTCTACATGAAGACACTTTGGAGACCTTGCCCTCTTTCGAATCTGATAAGATAGATAGTGAGATAGAGAGACTAGAAAAATAAAGCTAGAGGAGTTACCTGAAGAAATAAGGTATCTTTTGGAGATGAATTTTGAGAAGACATGTGATGCAGAAAAAAATATTGGCTTATAGCGATAGAGGCGGCCTTAAAAGGAAGAAACGGATTAGCAAGTGATGCGGGCAAGCTACTGGGTGGTATTAACTTGGAAGGCAAACGAGATAGACTAAGCGAACTGGATGATCAGGTTGAACAAGAGCAGAAGAAATTCAACTCAAGAAAAGAACTAGAATACTGGTCAAAGAAAGAAAATCAAGGTAAGATCACGGATTTCTTTGGACAGAAGAGACGAGAATAGGAGCAAACGAAAAAGGGTAGCAAGAAGAAGAGATTGCAAGTAAACAAATGAAAAAAAGTTGAACAGAGAAGGGAGGGAATAGGTTAAGACTTTTTCACAACAGATGAGCGAAGTTAAAGAGAATGAGAAAAATAGAAGAAGTGGTCGGAGCACAGGTTCCCAGCTGTAGGTAGACATAATACGGGAGTGCGAACTAGATTTAAGGAAAGAAAATTTAAGGCAGAAGATCATCAAGGAATCGAAGCGAGAAAGAAAAAAGAAAATGTTACTGGATACGAACATACGTAGAGGTATCTTGGACCTGCAGGATGGCATTCAGGAATACGGAAAATTGAAAACAAAATCCCAATAAGGAAATGGAATTACTCCGTTCGGCGTATGAACAATAGAGAGGGAGACAGGAAGGTTGGGATTAAGGAAAAAGCAACAAGGAACAGGTTGATTATTAGGAAAAATTTCATAATATATACGAGGGTTGTGAATGAAGAAAATATGTTAATTAGAAATATACGATGGAAGAACAGGACAAAGAACACATTTTTCTGACACACAGGACTACTGATGACACTCAAAAAGAGTCTGCAAAGGAATTTATTCTTACACCGACAGAACAAAGGAATCGATTTTCTGTCTCGGAGGAACGACTTAAAATAAAAGAGAAATTATTCCAACGCCTCCAAGAACGTCGAATTAACCGAACACTAATCATGGAGGCTCCTGCAACAGCAGACGAATCTCGACTTCTGGTTTAAAACACAATATTTGGTCATTTTCGACGACGCTTTGGCAAAGCACACCTATATCAGATCCCTTTTCTCCAGCAGAAAAATATCAGATTCCATGGTCAGAAAATTGATTACACAAAGGATCTCAAATGATTTAGAAAGATTTCACAGAATATAAATTAATCACGTCATTAGCGACCTGAAACAAGCAGTAGAAGGAAGGATGATCAAGCAATGAGTCTTGGCAACTGTAGTTGGCGGAGACGATGGAGGATTTCAAAAAACGGATTAGAAGAATTAAAAAGCGAAATGATTTGGCAGTAACTACAATGCACTATCTAGCAGCGATTGCTTTAATATTGATCTAATAGTTTTCAACGCAAATGCTCAAGACAAAACCACTTCCAACTATAGTCGACGAAAAGCCGACACGGAATGTAAACCAAATCTTCCTATTAAATGATTTGAATCATCTTCGTCTCTTAACCCCATTAATGACAGCAAACGAAAGCACAGAGGAAGTGACCAGATGCATCACAAAACTGATCAAAATTAAGACCAATAATTTTAATAATAACATACTGACTCATCCATTCCAGAATATACCAGTGGATTGGATGGAGCTGCCTTATCCAGAGTTACAGAAAATACTTGAAACAGATGACACTACAATTAGCTCGTTATACGCCGTAAACACTGCAGCTTCAGGGCCAAGGATTAATCATAATCCGGTACCATCAGAGATTAATATGCCAGAGATAGTCATCAATTCATCAATACCACCTCAGGAAAATTTGTAAGCTACGGGTTGTGAAAATGACAACCCAATACTCAACGTCATGGAGTTACTTGTTGAACAACGAACTCAGGTTCATGTTGCTACAGAAGGAAGTTAACCTGCATGGAATGAAAATGCTTCTTTTACACAAACACAAGTGATTGTCAAACAAACTCACATTTCCAAGGCACACCAGAACAAGTGAAATATGTTGTAGAACTAATAGATCAGGTTGAACACATCTACTGGAACTCCAATTTTACTGCAGATCTGATTACGACCAATGATAGATCAAAAGTTTATGCGACAGAGAAAACTCTGAGCATATTCGCCGAGTTACAAGGTGGACAAGAAAACATTGACAACTGCACAAAACGTTTAAATCATAACTTTATTCATGTCGTTTTCTTCCTGTAAGTTTAGATCTACCAACCTATTAATGATCACAAAAAAATAATATTTTTTCTGGTGTTTCAAGTTCCAAATGGAGAAAATCAAATAATATTCCTGAGGAAGAGATGTGCTTTGCCATTTATATGGATGCGTTAGAGCTCATCGAGCAAACTATTGAGATAGGAGGAAAAAAATGCTACGTCTCCAATACAGTGTCTAAAGCATCTAGGGAATGAAATTTTCGTGGAGATTGGCTACAACATAGGCTCTCCTAGAGAAACTGAGAAGGTAACATTCAAACCACTATCTGTGCACCTACTGGGATCAGATGTAACACCAAATGAGTTCCTTCAGAATAGGACACAAGCATTCCTGGTTAAACAGCTTCTTTATGAAATTAAAACGCATATAGCACAGCTATTATCAGACAAACAGATGGCAAGGAAGACAGAAATTAGAAATGAGAAAATTCAGATTGAAAAAAATTTAAATTCACTGATGCACTGGAATTCTGTCAAGATTTTGTAGAGGGTTTTGTAAATAATGAAGGAAGAGCAAAATGCCCATGTAGTAAGTCGGCTAATTTGTGGAGGAGAAGTTACAATCTGGAAATAGTAAAAATCTGCTCTGGTTCGTCATGCTTTATGACAGATACAATTACTCAGTTAAGATACAAGATGTTAGATTTCAGATATGAGATAACACTGTGCAGTTGGTTTCATTATGTATTATTATTATTTGAGGAAGGAAGATTTCTGAAAGGAAGAGATTTTTGACCATGGAACACTGAACTATCCAGTCAGGAGAACAAACCGTTGCATAACAGATTCAATCAACTACTCTGTAAATGAAACAAATATTTTAACAAAAATGTAAGAAAATACAATCCAGGTAGCATGATAATTCTCCAAGACAATAACTCTCAGAATTTTTCAATCATCTTGGTAACTGGACCCTTTTTGACTACTCATATCGACGATAATACAAACTTTCGACTTACTGTCCCTTAGGTTTTAAGGGAATGAGTGGAGAAAATCACATAACATTTTAATGACAGACACGTGATGTGGAGATGTTTTTACATCACATCACCCATCTGGAAGATAATGGTGGAGTCAAAGTAGATAGGCCAGGGATGTTCAAATGTATCAACCATTTTGAGATTCTTGTATATATTCTCCATATTAGCAGAACAGACAGCTCAGATGTGCACCCAATGTTCAGACAACAATGTTGAAATATAAGACGTCTCTTATCAACAGTGGAAAACAACAATCTGGTGCACTGCATTAATAGGACCCACAACCTAATCTAGTATGTACAAAAAGAACGTAAACACTAGAACAAGTGGTACCGGAAGCAATTCTAGGACGCAATGAAATGGTAGATATTCAGAGGAGTAGAGTAATTAGTATCGAACCCCGCTATCGCACGATGCAGAAAGAAGAACAGAGGATAACAGAGGATGGTGTATGGAATGAAGAAATGATAGAATGAAGCGAAAGAAAATCTCCTAGAGGAGGCAAGAGTAATTTAGAACAAAGATTCGTAGCAGCTCAATCACATTCTATCCAAGGGCTACAGGAAAAATCCCAAAAGAAGAAAGATGTTATCCTTACTTAGGGAAAAAGTTAAGGACTATGAGGAATCAGATTCTGGAGAAGAATAGAAGACCAGCATCCAAGACGATAAGATAAGGAATGAAGTCGGAACAAGGCGAACATTTAACAAAATAATCATCTCTCAATTATTCGTCATAAGAAAAAACTGAGTTTACCAGGCACTAAAAGATCTATGTTTGGCTTAATTGCACTGTACTTAGAGTTGGAGGATGAAAAATCAAAATTTTGCTGAGGGGATCTCTAGATGCATTGTTACTGTGGTCAAAAGAGTAGGTAGAAAGCGTAGAAATTCAGGATTTTGACCAAAACTTGCAAAACATCACTAACATCATTCTAGACCCCCTCTTAGCTTGATGTATCCTGAGATACTCTATACTTGAAGATAAAAATGTTGAAAAGCTAGCGATTAGGGTACCTCCCGCGCAAAACTATCTTCCAGCTTTACCAGTCTTATTCCCGGAAGTACAAAACGAGAATCCAGGTGGAAGGTGACACGGGAAGACAGTGGGCAATGACGGCAACATTTGGCATTGATCTCACAGAAATAATCTTAACCAATGACGACGATAGAGAATTGCGGATCAGTGAAGGAGAGTACATTATCATACAGTCAAATAGTAGAGCAACTTTTGGAAGAAACATGTCGATGTCAAACAGATTTTGTCTTGCA
>JALLAW010000121.1:0-17961 GCA_036939535.1 Cyclotella kingstonii | reverse complement strand
ACGCTCTCTGTGTAACCCTGTCGCCAACATGCAAAGTAAAATTTTAGTAAGTAAATTTTTTTCCGGTAAAATGTCGCCGACAGTGTAACCCGCCCCTTACTTTGTACTATACCGTACTCCAAGAATTCAACGAGTGATGGTGATTAAGAATGCACAGCCATGGCAGGATGGAGTGAAACAGAATCTACGGCACTTGGCAGCGTAGAGTACCTACCATACTAGCTCGTCATCATTATTTAGTCAATCTCATCTCATAGTGAAGCAACACCATGGGTGGTGAGAAAGGCGTGATATTCATTGGCGTCGACGAAGCGACATGGGGCAAAGAGGGTACTGGCTGGGTCGACTACGACCCCGAGTTCGAATGCACTGGCGGCTCGCCGAATCCATCTGACAAACATTGTCCTTATCAGCTAGCTTCGTCTAATGCCATGGGCCGAAGTCTTTCTGGAAGAAAAGAGAGACTGATCCACGTCAACATCGCCTCTTTTCGTGATCCTCTCTGTCCGAGGACTTTGAAGTACTTGTTCACAAAGGCTACACGACCACAGGACATCCATGTGAGGGTATTGCAGCAAAACGTACCGGGAGAAGACAAGGATTGCCTCGAGGGATATTGTGAAATGATGGCCCAGCTTCGTAAGGATACTGGTGGGGGTGACACTTCGAAGGGAGGACCTCCTGGAGAAGACTGCCCACACAAAGATCAAGTGTTTATACACCAGATACATGCAAAAGAGGCGGCAGGCCCTACGTTTGCGAGGGGGTTGATTGGAGCTGACTTGTTGAAGGCATTCGAACAGAATAAGATTAGTCAGCAGGATTTTTGTATGAGCACTGAGTGAGTGAAGGATAGGTGTCACAAATATTATCTTTCTCAAGCAATGTCTCACTGTCATTAATTTGTTCTCTGTCATATAGCTCTCATATGGACTTCGAACCTGAGTGGGATGAGAGAATGGTTGAGATGTGGGATATGGCCCAAAATGAATATGCGATTCTAAGCACTTACGTTGCAGGCACCGGTAGGTATCCTGTGCATTCTCCTACTGTGGATCGAAATTGTTTTTAAACGATACAGAAGACCAACATCTTTGTTCCTCTCACATAATTATTCTATAGAGCAACTTGGTGAAAATTTGAATGGAGTGCATGAGGTGCCTCATCTCTGCATGGTTACATTTACATCGCAAGTGAGAACAACTGCCACAAAATGTGCCCGAAACTTGATCAAACCCAAACTTACTAACTCTATTTGGGGAGCAGGATTAAGCTTCAGCAAATGCCATGCTGAGCTAAAAGTACCAGTGGATCCTCACACTCCTGGTATTTTTGATGGTGAGGAATTCAACAGAGCAGCGAGGTTTTGGACTCACGGATATGACATTTACACCCCTCACCGTGTTTATGTTCTTCATGATTATCATGGATCCCAGAGTAATCCCACGACCTCTTCTTGGGGACACGGGTCTTTTACACCAGAAGAATTGCAAAATTCATACTATAGATTAAACACTCTGTTGGATATGCCTGGAGGAGAAGTCGACCGAAATAAAGCGTTGGTCTTGAAGCGATCAAAGTATGGCTTAGGAGATAGACGATCATTAGGTCAGGACATGGACTCATTATCAACACTGTGTCATCAACCAAATTTTAAACCTTACATCTTGAAACTAAACGTGCGTTGCTTTTTGATGATTATTGCTGTCAAACTTTAGACGATTTAATCCAGTTCAGTGGTGAGCTTACATTCTAGACGACCGCGAAATGCAAATTTCTGATTGTTTTCATCCTGTGACATGATGCCAACGTTAAAACTTTTTCATCACAAATGTTTTTAAGGAATTGATCTCCGTCATAAAAAAGTAACAATCGATGGGAAAAATAGATGTGGGAATATCCAGTGGGTTCCATTCATCGAACATCCCAAGGGTGTCAACTTTATCCCCAAATATAATGATACAACTGAGGCTCCTTTAGATATTCCTTATGACATCACTAGTATTTGGTATGATCCTCTAATTGACGGGGTTGGCAAAGGTGTAGTGTCTCGGGATCTAGAGGTTCATGAGAAAGAAAACCCTGAGGTACTACAACAGAAAATTGTTGATAAAGAAGCTGCACATATGGCAGCAAAAAAGGAGGCACAGAATCTCGCTGGAGGCAATCTACATGAAGAACACATGGCGCTTGCAGAATCTCTTCAAGCAGAAGCAGCTCAGTTACTTGAGACTAGGCATAAAGAAGTTATTTCAAATGCAGCAGCAGCAGCATTAAAAGCAGAAAATATGAGAAACAAAAAGATGCCTATCTTTGGGCCACTTCTTCGGGGTGGGTCTGAAAATGCTGTACCAAAGGGAAGGTTCTATTTATCTCCAATAAAGTTTATGCCAAAACATGGAATTGAGCACTTACCTACTCAAGTTCAAATAAGTGTCCTAATTATGATTGTTGGTATCTGTGCTGCAATTATTGCATCTGTTGGCACTGAACGATCAAAAACAAGAGGTGCCAAGTCTAGAAAGCATGGTTGAATTAGATTTTTTGGGAGTAAAACCTAATTTTTGCAAATAATCTTGTTGTAGTCTTTAAATACCATGTCTTCATCTATTGTGTAGACAATGCAACATCTCAAGCAACATTCCAAATTGTAAAATACACATTTAAGTTAGTTTTTGAGAAGATACTGATGAATGCAATAAGGAATTGGGATTTTTTTACTTTCAGGGCAACTACAGGACTATATAAATGGCAATTAGTTACAAATGACACTAACTCAGCTTTCTATTCTGGAGTATGCACTTTCCTGGATTTGAGGAATTTCTTGCAAAAGATTTGAAAAAATTAACTTTATTCAAGCTAATGACTCTTCCCTATAATGTGAGAAAAAAAAGCATTTAGTTGGAATGGAGGAGGAAGAGTTGAGCAGGCATAAGAATCTTTGCCCCAAGTGCTTATCACACTCCTCTAGAGAGACACCAGTACCAGCGCCATACACTAAACAGTCATATAATAGTACTTAACCTAAGCTTGCATTACAAGGGGGATTATTATTTGCTTGCAATAAATCATTGATCATTACAAACTCTACCCCTAATTCATGCCTGCATACTACTAGCTACTCAAGTCACATGCTCATTTTCTGTTTATCAGACCCACACAGCATGATACCACCAGTGTCAGATGTGACAATGCCAATGTGGCTTGTCCCATTGACAACATGATTGCTGGACATCATTGCTTTGCTGTAGCCCACCCTAGCTAACTTCAACCCTGATGTTGACATCCCAGTGGTATAGAATGATCCCTTGGCAGAGGGGGACTACTGACGCACCAGGTTACATTAATGATGTTGATCCCTAGATACAAGACATTGTTGATGAGAGAAATTATTCTTTGCTATACACATGCTGTCCTTCGTTGAGGTGTGCAACTTGCAGGTGCTATAAAGGCCCATTTATGCCATGAGCAACTCAACCAGCGCAATGGTCTCAACCACAGACAGCAAGAGATTTTCTATGATCTCACTGCCATGGCATGAATCGCTCATCTGTCTGTCATATGACCATCAATCATCACAGACTATCAAACATGGGGGAGTGGCTTGAACAGACAGATGAGTCATCAGCGACTAGAGTCACTACCTCTCAGAGTCCCTAAGAAGCACAGGATCTGGCATGAGAATCCTGCCACCACTGAGTAGATCCTATGCCAGGTTATGTATTTCCTAAAGATGCAGGAACAAATCTCTTTCACAGTCTGCTGGTACAAATTCACCAAGGGGCATGTCTGTGGCCTTATCAGTGCCAACTCAAAAAAGAAACAGACAACTCATCAGTGACTCTCTCAAATCAAAATGGATCTGTCCGCATTGCATGGGATTACTGGCATTCCTATGGTATATCTTATTTCCTATGACATTCAACCTTGCCCTGAGGATGATGAACTGCCTTCCAACTTTGATTCTCTTGATGAGATGATGGCATGCACCCTGATTCTACGCAGCCCTGAAGGTATGGAACTGTACAGCCCCTTTGATTCCACATTCCTATTGGATTTGAAGTTTGTGTGGCTTGACCTCCAAACAATCTTCAAGGGCATCACAGCTTAGAACCTTGGCAAGTCCAGTCACAGTGGATGGGCCTTACACTGCAAAGAATATGAACACTACCTTGGCTCTCAGTCTATTTATCAACTGATAGTGTGAGTTCCTCATGCTAAAGTACAACAGAGATAACTCACAAGCCAAGTACACCTACTTGGACTGTATCCTGAAGCATGTCAATCTTCATATCAGGGCCTAAAATCTTAAGAAACACAGGTTCCATTGATGTCACAGAAGAAGGAGGTGAAAAAGCTTCTCAAAGGTATCACTGTTTCAGATTTTGACAGCATCATCATGGATGTCCATCACCACGCTGAGTACACAAACAACTTTCACCTCACCAAAGACTACTTGGAAAATTGATACCACCTATGGAAAGGTCTGTCAACACCACAGCCCATGGCTCCAACATTATCTCAGTTTGTACTAGTCCTACCCCTGATGCCAAGAAGAAAAGGCTAGGTGCAAGAAGTGTAAATCTGACTCCAACTCAAAGCCACCCACCAACAATCTTACAAAGATCGCAGATGATGCTGCCACCTTGTGTGAAGCAACTCTTGCACATTATGGCTTTGACCCTATTGTGATTACAAGTCTCATCAGTATTGTTCCATCAAAGATACTGTTTTTCTCATGGAATGGTTGACCCCAAAACAGCAGGAAAGGCAGAGGAGGAAGGATGAGGCAGCAATGAAAAAGAGTTGCTTTCTACTATGACAAACAATCCAGTCAATAACGCCTCTGATGTGAGTGATGCTCTAACTGCCCATAATACAACTATCTCTGCCCCTGCAGGTTCATAATCTTGAGATATCCTGCTCATGCTCTGATTAACCTCCCTAGATGGGCCCAGCGATGTGATTGCTGGTCACACCAGTGTTGCAGTTGTAACAGTCTTGTCATTCCAGATTGTCTTGACAAAGTGACATATGCCCACCACCCAGTACCATGACCATCACCTGCTGGTGTTTCTGCTATGCGCACACTCCTCACAAATCTGGCATCATCACATGTTATCTCTTGAACTAGTGACAGAAACAATAAAAGAACACATTACAGCTTCTCTTGCGTGCTGATACTTGTATCTTAGGTCAGGGTACATTAGTTATCAATGATTACTGTAAGCCTATAACTGTTCATGCTTATACAACAATACTTCCAGTTAAGACCTATAATCTGGTAAGTGGGCTTTTGAGATAATTCCATCTCAAATCCCACAAGCTGCATCACCTCGTCTTGCACCAGGCAATATACATGTCCCATCTGGAAAGCAGCCTATTAAATCCATTTCAGTGCAGGGTTGATAGTATCACCATAAATGACATCTCAAAACTTTTGAGAACTTGCCTTACTGACAAAAATAATGCAGTCATGGTGTCTGATCATGACAAGCTGCAAACCCTTATGTGTCTGCTCTTGTCACTTAATGGGGTCTTATCATATGTGTCATTACAACCAGTTACTGAGGATGACTGGACCTTGCAGGACATTTCACACATCAGACTAATAAATGAGCACTTCATATGCGACCCATACCACACTGGTTATCCAGATTAAGAGGATGCTACAATCAACAACTGTGGCTCATGGGTTGACCATGGCAGTATACTCTTTGACTTCATTTGCAGACGATGCATTGGGCATCTGTCCCAATGCAAGCTCTGCTTCCATCCTGTCTGTCACTTCCTCCTAGAATCACATGATCACCTGATGAATTCCATTCAATAGGGTACAATTTCCTTGTAGGCAAGGGCATTGATGCAGCCACACTAACACTATTCTGCAATACTCCCCTAGCACATGCTACTACCATTGTTGAACAAACAACCCAACATGGTGTGCGCACTTGTTTGAACCCTGTCAAATGCTTCCCAACAAACAACCAAATGTTGCAGTTTAATGGCCATACATGATCCTCATGGCTGGTACCCCTTCTATACAGAAGAACAAATGTGCCTAAGTCATTTTTACTTCATTTGGATGGTCTTGCACCTTTCCACTGAAGTCTAAAGGGCTAGTACATGAAGTATTTTTGTTGCTATCTAAATGAGCTAGTGTTCCACCTGACATGGTTGTTGATGGATCTAAGGAGCAAGTCTTAGGTGATGTTTGTCATAAGCTGAACGAAACTGGCTGTCACCTTTGCTAAACCGTACCCTTATCTCCATAGTCATGACCAGCTGAATGCTGCTTTCAGGAACTGAAGGTGGGGCTGTTCAAAAGATGTTAAAGTTCCAGAGCCTCAAAGAACTTTGGGATCATTTCCTTGAGCTAGAGATTTTGATTCACTCTCATTTGGTAAATAACATCTTTTCCACAAATGAAGAAGTGTCACAAATGATCACAAGAGGAGGGACAGCCAATATTAGCACCATTAGTGAATTTGGCTGATATGATTGGGTCTTTTACCTAGACTCTGAGTCAACCTTCCCAAACAACAAACAAAATTATATGGGCACTGGCATGACATAAGCTCAGGCATGACCACAATAATTTGTAAAAAGAATTGGCAATATGCTTGTTGGTCCATGATTCTGCATTTGACTATTGAGGAACAAGATTGTCCTGAGATTCAATTCCCATTTGCAAAATTTAATGCTAAATTTTAATGCATAGTTGGCCCTGTTTGTATAGACATTGACTTGGAAGCAGCAGGTCTCACGCCCCACTTCTCTGTAAAAACAGGAAGCCAAAAAAAAACTGATGATGAAGAACCAACATCTGAGGCATGTGACAACTATGTCTCTGCCCAAGTTTTGCCCTATAGCAACAATTTGGCATGGGGATATGCTGTGCACCAAAAACGAGACTTGGCTGGCAATGTCATTGGTGTGCCCGCGCCATTCCTATTATGGTTACATGTCAATACTTTTGATCATCAAGTGCATGAATGCTCAACTAACCCTGATGTTAACAATTACTGCAATAATGCCCTGTCTCTGACAGACCAAGCCTTTACTTTAAATAGAATTGGAAAATCTGCAGCCAGTAAAAGGAAGGCTCTAATTCATTGCATAATTTACATCAGATAAAGGACTCTTTCCCAATCCAAGCCTCAGAGTGTCCAGTAGCTCAAGGCATCAATCATGAACCAACTCTCAACTGGTGGGTTCCTCAGACACTACAACAATGAGCACAGACCATATTCTTCATTGCTGATGAGTAAAGTGTCTCTCACACAGTGGTGACTAAAGAATTTTCAAAGTTTTGGGGATTACATTTTGGTAGGTGTCTTAAACAAAGGGCTCATTACCAGTTCACTCCCAAATAAATAAAACTATTTAAACTATCATTTCTTCTACGTAAACGGTTTCTGACACTTCGTAAATGCCCCACTATAAATTAGTGTACTATGAGCAGCTGGCTACAGTGGCGTCAAGTGGGCATCACATTTGTACCTCTACAAGATCCTTTGATTGCAGTTAGTCGCCTTTCGCCCTTCGTTATCCTAAATGGGCTCAGAGAAGATCACTGAAGCACACTGTAAGACTCTAACAGAAGGGAAAAATAACAGATTCGTAGAAAATCGCAGAAGTGGCTTCCACTGCTTGGTTGTTTGGACGATAACCCTTACACTGAAACTATCTACTTGGAATAAAGCTGTATCAGCATGGACACATGTATCTCCGTACTCATCCAAAGTTGAACATCGATATCAACAAGCTCGCCATCGTTTCCATCGTTTTGATGTCTTGAATTCAATAAAAAAACGAATAATTGAAAATAAATCGCTTCACGAATCGTCAACCTTTCTCCGTGGAGGTATTGGTATTGCCAGTGATTACTCATGGAAAGAAGAGCAGTTCGAAATTGAAGTAACCATTTCTGTTCCTCCCAATACAAATGCTTCAGACATCAATTTCAAGTGCTATTCAAATGCAATTGATTTACGTGTAATGGATAGTTCAAAAGGAGAACGTATATTATTGGATGGAAAACGAATGATGAGGGGGAAAATTTGTATTGACGGTACATTTTGGTCCATATCTAATGTATATGAATCCGTTACATCCAAAGAGAATGTGGATCAAACGCCGATGATTGTAGAAAACCGAAAAGAAATTACTGTAACCATCGAAAAACAATTCGTGCCCATCTCGTCGATTGGGGGAACGATTACATACGATCAAAGAACTGACTTTGACTGGGGTGGACTTTATCTCAACGATCATTCAGAAGTCATATTCCGAAAATATGACGAGGCGGAAGAATTGAATATCAAAGAGTACGCTGCAAAACTTGGCGTGGATATTGACAATATGGACATGAGAAAGGTAAATAAAACTATGTTCGGCACGGGTTCAAGTGGTGCTACTGATTTTAATACGAATATGGAAGGCTTTCACTTTAATGTCACTCAATCTGCGTTAGATCAATTAGTTAGAGCAGGACTAGCCGAAGAAGTTGTTCAACAGAGAGATGGGATAGAGTTAGATAGTTTTTCTCGTGGATTGAATGAAGAATCATTTTCCATATTGGGAAATGATCTTCATCCCAATAGTGCCGCTGGAGGTGATATTACAGAGGTGTTGAAAAAAGATATTTTTTTTCAAGTTCAAGAAGGTACAAGTGAGACCTATGATGCTGTTTCTAAGCATGCTATGAAGCGAGAGGATACATCATGCTCTGACGATGCAGGGAATGATGCTGCTTTTTACATTGAGAGAGGAGTAAATTCTGTTGGAATGGAGCAGGGTGAAACTGATGACAATGATGCAGTTGATCTGAATCCTGAGGATCCGATCGACCGTCTTTCTGTAACGCGACTCAAAGAAATCTTACGTCAATATGGATTGAAAGTTTCTGGTACTAAGCAAGTGTTGAGAGAAAGACTATGTAATTATGTCAATTCACTGCTCATGCAAGAATAACTCAGTGTTCAGGGGAAATATATAGACGCCAATGATAAATTCTTAGAGAAGCAATGATATCTCGTTTATCCTTAGTAAAAAATCCGAATCTGTATATGCTGCCCTTAGTAGATGAGTTATTCTTCCTCTAACAAATGATTGTAAAATGAGTCGGGCTCGAGAAAGGAGTCATTATCCTCCTCCGCCACCTCGTTGATAAGACGAGCATAGGTCGGATCCATAGTCATAGTTTTTTTCTGAATAGTAGGTGGTGAAAATACGAAGAGAGAATTAATGTTGAAAGGAACTCCAACATCACGCTGCTCAACTTGGCCGTGTCGTAGAGTACATTCCATGTCAGAACTCCTTCCATTTAATGTGTCATGGAGATTGTCGCTTTTAGGCATGTTGACAACAGCGTTCCAAGGATCCAGAGGTACTCTTATAGATGGAGCTTGGTGTAGAGCTTCAGACTCTAAAGTGGTATTCTTTTCTGTTAAATCTTCATGTATTATTCCCTGTAAGAAACTCGAGACATTGAAGCTGCTACTTGAACCTAATAGAGTTTTGAAGTCAGGAGTATTAAGTGGGGATTCTGGTGTTTCCGAGGACACATGAAAAGGAGGTGCAAGTGTGGATGCAAGCAGTTCATCGATAAGTATCAAACTTTCAACCTTTTGGGAAGTTGGCAGATCGTTGGGGAAAGACATGGATTCTTGACGAGACAGAAGTAAAGGAGAATCGGTTATCGCGTTCTCACGGAAATCTTCGAGCGGTGCCTTAGTTGGTGAGATTGGAGAACACAAACTTTGCGGTGATAACAGAGGCGTGCCTGTTTCGGTAAAGAGAGGACTTATTTGTCCATTCAGGTCTGATTGATCTAAGAAACCAGGAGGTGGAGGAAGACCTGGTGGGGGGCGCAACAGTTTTCTTTGAGAGCTCTGTATTGGTGTTTGATAAATAGTGTCACTGGAAGACTCTTGAGTAGATGAAAGAGATACTTCTATATAATTAGATCGTTTAGTAGGAGCGGACACTCCGGAAGAAGATTCAACGTTTTTTGCATTATCGCAAGCATTTGTCTTCATAATTGATGATCTTGGCATTTCCATAGTGCTGATAAATGTGTCGATGTTAGGGGCTTGGGCAAAAAACTCCTGTTTGACTTGTGGATCAGTTACGCTGTCACTGGCATGCTCACTTTTGTCAAATGAAGATGGTCGAATCTCTGCTAATTTGGAGAGGTAACAATTTTGGTTTACTTTAGAATAGAAATCGGTTCGATTGTACGGCGCAGATATGTGTGATTCCATCCTATTGTTTAAGAAACAATTATGTTAGAAGTTTGTCATTACCATGAAAAGAGACATAAAATATCAGACCGAATTGCAAACATCATACCTATTCTCTTGCCTCCTCCTTGTCTGTTCCCTGTCATTATGTCTATCCTCAATATCTTTCTTAATTACGAGTTGCATTTCGTGTTTCATTCGACCGTGTGATGGTACCTTTTTGCGGGAATTGTTGCTGTCTATTTTTACAGTACCACTTTTTTTAACGTTGTCAATGAGACTAATGTCTGCGTCATTTGTACTAGTGCATTCCCTGTTCCACGATATTTTAGGTGAGAGAAGAGGATCAATGGAATGTGTGGCTTCTTCTTTAGGAACTGGAAAAACAGAATTCTTGATTTCTACCATTGCAGGGAGCCACTCAGTACGAGAGGGGATATTATGCTTCATCTTATTTGTTCCGTTCTTAGAAGGCACTAAGGAATTTCCTTCGATTTGTTCATCAGGAATAGATGTGATATTAACATTTTTAGTAAACTCAGAAGCGGAATATTTTGACTCAATGACCATTTGATCATGCCCTGGCATAGACGACTCCTCACTCTCGATGGCACTACGAGATGATCTTGCAGGATTACCAGATTCAGGATTAGTGACATGAGAACCAATAAATTGGAATTGTGATGCCGTGATACGACGCAATTCTACCGCTCTCCAACTAAACCTGCATGGAAGTAGTCCTTCAGAGTTCCTTGACTCTTGAGGATCTGAGGATTTCACATCTTTGAGCAACAAGGTCAGGTGACAGAATGCTGCAGGACTTAGCATATTCGCATGCTGACTAGGGTACAATATCCGTCGATTTGGCATGAGGTGTCCTATTGATTCGCCGTCCAATCTCGGTTGTCGTGGGCTAATGAGCCTTTCACGCGTAAAATTTCCGTCCAAGCTTAAGCAACATGGTTGAAAAATACCACATCTTCTAAGCCTACTATGAAGAACGTGTTTGGTCTGCTCTTGACCTAGCGTGATGAGATCGGCCGACATTGGATCCGCATGAGAAAGACATCGGCATGTTTGCTTCCAATTGGAAAACTGATGGTAATAGTTGCATGGAAATCTCGTCGAGAGCATTAAATCAAGTGCGAAAATAGTTAGAAAAATAATAAAAATTACCATGATGTATGACACATCAGCAGCAAATTGAGGAATAAATGATTTCTTGACTTTGTCTCTGAGCCGGAAAAGTCCAAACGACATGATATCCATTATTATTACAAACATAATATTTTTCTCCAACATGAATTCTCTTGATGGAGAATACGGCATACACTTTTCAAACGTATCCATGTTGTATCCGACAAGAAGCTCTAACTTGGTATCCTGGAATGTCCCATAATTTGTGTTAGTGTGTTGAGTTCTAACCGTCGCGACATTTCTGTCATTAATTTCAAAGATAATAGATGCGTACGACGCACGTGACACGCAATCAGGTCGGTGCTCAACGAAAAACGTTCTGTTTTCATTGGGAAGCACAGTAAAATTGTTTTCGAATAACTTAGCCTTTGAGGAAGAATTGTTAGCGGAAGTCGGTGCTTTGTGGCTACGGAATTTTGTTTGGAAGAACACAATCTTCGTTGAAAACCACGACGGTAGAAACTTGATCCATTGCCTTTCAGAATGCACCTGCTCACAGCCGAGAAGATTGAATTGAAGCGCTGAGCACTTGCTGTAGAGATGATGATTAGTTGTTTTCAACAAAAACAATTCAAGCAAACTATAAGGTCGAAAAAATGATGATGGATGTAGGTTTCTATGGCTAAAGTATTTCATTTCACTAGATGCCATGTAGACGTCTTTGATGTGTATTGGAATGTCGCCAAGGTTTGCTAAGACGAAAGACTTGATAAATGGTGGACCGCCTTCAGTAGTGTGAGTATCTCTAGGAAACATCAAAGTCGATCGACCATGACGAAATTCAATGTCATCGTCAATAAATACTAGTTTTCCCCAAACCCCACGACCACGCACTTCTAATTCTTCAAATCCAGTTAGATTGTTCGATATGTAAATAGTGCTTGTAAATTCCCCTCTTCCAGGGGGACGAAAAACCACTGGCCCTAAATGAGCTTTACTATGAGGAGGTATAACCACGTGCTTCATACCATAATGGCCTAATGCGAACGAGGGCGGAAGGAGATTTTCATTGAAATTATTTTGTTTCTTTATCTTATGCCACGGAGTTCCTAACAGTGAACTTTTGCTGCCACTTGCTGAACCAACTGTGCTGTAAAGATTCCAGTGCCCTGCATTATCTTCTATATTTTGACCACACCTCCTACCACATCCTAATAAGAAAGCTGACATAGAATGAAGCGCAGGATTGATTAGACTGAGAAATGCTCCTGTTCCTGACATGAAGGTGACGTTGTGAGAGGCCGAAATAAGTTGCCCGTCCTTGTCAGACATCCAGTAGCTCGGAACAGTCCACCATGGATGAGATTCGCCGGCAGTTGTTTTTATAAACAAATTGTTCTCATCGATAGAACTTGTCGAGAACAAATAAACGCTTATAGTTACATCTGTTGGATTAAACAGTGGGACATAAAGACTGGATGTCTCGCCTACATGCGTGGTTTCGAAATCAAGATAGCAGATATTATGTTTTCTCTTCCCGGTGAAGAAGTGAGGAGGCTCTAACGGTCCTGCTGCTAAAACTGACGACTGTGGTAGCGGCAGAACTGAAGAGTTGAGATAGTTTATTCGTCTAGTGTTATTTTTCTGCAAATTCCTTAATTCTAGCAAGATACTCAAGTCTCTTTTTGGTATGAGATCAGGATTGCAGTTGACAGCGAATGCCGAAACATAACTTGATATGATATTGAAGCCGAAAGATGCCCAAGCTGAGAGTGCACTTCTTTTGAGATTGATGTCTGAAGGTATCACAATGCGTCCAGTTTTAAAAACTATATGCGATTAGTTTTACACAACAGAGAAAGCATAAAAAATAAAAAAATAAAATGTGAAAAATATAAACATCGTGAAAATGAATGGTGGTATCAACATACCATGCCCCCCTGATACATAGGACATTTCGTCTGCAAAGGCATGGATTGCCTGCGATTTCTTCATCGGAACTTTGGATGATAAATTGTCTGTGCTGAATAGGGTGACCATAATTTTCTCTTCAAAGAGATCATTCTCAGTTGGTTGAATTTGGTCCTTATCCTTGAGCCATTCTAATGCACAGTAAAGAAAACTGTAATCGTTTAAGAAATGAGACCAAGACACTGTAGAAGTGGTATGCCTAACATGAAATGATGCTGAAGTGTGATGTGATACCAGAGATCCCTCGAATGAGTAGTTAGCCCGTGATCTATTTCGAACTGAGCACAATGGAGCTTTCGGTTTCGATAGAAGAGTCACGTTAACCCTATTGCAAGATTTTGTCTCCTCGAGAAAAATTTGATTGGAGGAATTATATACAATATTGGGAACTTCACTATTGTGATCGGATTCAAGTTGGGGTGTATTGTTTTCAATAGATTTGTGACCATGGACTGATATGACAAAACCTTTTCTCGGCATTCTATTTTGCTCGAGTGTTTCCATAACAGCGCTTTTGTTTACTTCATATAGTTTGACGCGCAACTGCCCAATCAAAGTAGAATAGGTCGTCACTATGGGGAATACTAGACCGCATATTACTTCAAATACCGAACTAGTCGACAAAAATGAGGTGATATGATTTCTCAATTTTGTGCTAGATGGAGTTGTGTGAGATACAACAAAAGGGATGACACCCCTTGGGGAAATCCACCACTTTTTTGTTCTAGCACGTCGATGAAGAAATTCGATTCGAAGTGATTCCTCTGTCGATAATACGATTCCAAAGCAATACTCTTTATCGTGCTCTCTCGACACTAGCATCTCATTAAAGACAAATTCAGACGACATTTGAAGCGATTGTGCGATTGTATGGGCACTTAAAATGGAATGAATTTCCTTTCTGTTGGCGTGCGGGCTAAAAGTTATACCGACTTCATTCATCAGTTTCGGTAAAAAATCTGTATCCATTACAGATTTTCGAAAGAAACGGTTAACTTTATCTTTGCGATGAACTTGTTCAACCATGTCATCGATCGAACTTAAGATATATTCTACAGTGGCGTTTATATTTGTAATAGTGATAGATTGCACTCTGTCGTCGACAAGTGCAGACATTTTTGTCAAAAACAATAGCTTGGTTACAACTTGTTCCGTCCCAACAGCTGGTGATTTTAAGTTGAAAGGTTGTAAATCATTTATGGTATGCCCAACAATAACGAATGAGTGAAAATATGATTCAGTAGGATCGGGAATAGTGGCGCACTGAAAAACACTGATGAAAGCATGCTTGTGAATGCTATTCAAGTCAGTCAAGGAATCATGAAGCATTTCACCCTCAACACTTGTTTGTATCCTATGATGCAAATAGTTTTTCTCTGATGCGATACTGAAAGAATCATTCGTGAAATCGCTACAATTTTCGTTTGTTAGTTCACTAGCCAAATTTTGCATTGCAACGAAGTGTTCTTCACTAAACACAATTAAAGGCCACGATTGATTTCCTGCTTGATAGGTCTCCAACCAATAAATGCCTTTCTTCGGCGAAGTAAAAAAAATGAGGTTATTCATAGGAGCTATGCGAACTGAGATATCTTTCCATTCTATGTGACTTGTGAACTTATGTGAGCTGGCAGCATTAGATGATTGGTCAAGTGGAATGGAGATATGCTTTATATAAAATTTGTAGTCAAAAGAGTTACCAATTCTGAGGTGTTGAAGGGTAATTGAAAACAACTTGCTCTCTATCTTTAAAAACGGATTGAAGTAGCATGGTCTTTTCATATTGTAGAAGTGTCTCACAACAGTCACAAGAGAGCGATCTTTTCTTGACAACGAGGAAAAAAAGATCCGAAATGTTATCGAAGCAGTTGATAACATATAGTTGCGTAGTAGATCTGAAATTTTGATTGAAATCACAGCGACGAATTTTTGAGAAAAAATGTTGCCCGAACAGTATTGATGCTTCCATTTCACTCCAATAGAATATTCCGTTACTTTCAATGTAATAGAGCAGTAATGTGACAATGGCACGACAGGCCACACTTTTGATACAATAAACCCGCGCCACACATATAATGGGTATTGAAGGGCATTCCGCTCATGTATTATTATCTCATGGTAAGATTCCAACATTGCGCTTAAATTTCTGATAGGTAATATCTCGCTCCTAAAGAAATCAACTCCCATATCGAAAACATGAGTTTCATAGGCTGAAACCTCTAACACATACAACATATTCAACGGAATTAGTGTTTTCATGAGACGAATAGGACGATTGTCAATGTTGAGAAGAGGTACAGATAAGCTAATCGTGATTGATGCAATAAGGTTTGTCCTAAAGTCATTACCTTTTGGAACTTTTCCTGCAGAGTGTCCTTCAGCGAATACTGAGTCCATCTCTTTTGAAGGCAGTTTTTTCTCAAATTTATGCCTTCTTTCCCCTATCATAGTTTCATTATTTGATTTGAATTGAGACCATGTTCGATTGAACGCACCTACAAATAAATAACTTTCAATTTGACTAGCCATATCAGTCATTGAGTGGTCGTTAACCAGCCCCACGATACCGATTGTACTATAATAGATCCCAGGGCCACATAGAATACCCCATATTTCACTATTAGGAATGAAATCCAATACAATCGAAAGAGAAGACATGCTCGTCCTCAACGTCGAGTATGTTATATCGAACAACAAAGTAATAGATGTCGAATAGAAGCGATGAGGCAGCATTTGAACTGTAGCTACGAACACATTCCTTTTACCCAGTGGATTATGAACTCCTATTACAGGATAATATGTATATCGATTGGAAGTCAATTTCACATGTACTAGAACAATATCTGGTTTGTTGATAAAAATCTCCCAAACCTTTCTTTCCTCTACACTGGACGGATTGTTTAAGCACGTATTGCACGAGAATGAGTCACAATGAGCAATCTTTTTAATAGCATTGATAATTTTTTTATGATTCATTATATCCATCTTTTGCGTCGAAATTCTCCCTGAATGCAATCCGCCAGCGCCATCAACAAATATCACATTGTTATGTAGGCCGTATCCGAATTCTTTTGAAATTTGGCTACACAAATGTGGTAATTTTACATGAAAGATCCCCAAGGAAGTGTTAACATCGACAAATTTGTAGATCTGACACATAGGAATACTATCGTGATCATCAATTGGTAGAGGTAGTTTCGTTCGAGTTATCTCTATTATTTTGAGACGATCTATTCGGATGGCTTCGTCATTGACGACTGTAATGTTGTAAGAGTTCGAATTTGATACAAAAATGTCTTTCCTATTTTGATCTTTTATTGAGGCTAAGGCATCATTTACAGTTGCCTTTGGAGGATGATTCTGATATATGAACGTAGTTCTCTTCCCAAACGTCGCAGTTGTGGATTTCAAATTTTTTCGTAAATGAGAACACATTGACACTGGAAGCGTCACTGTAGAGCCCAACTTCAGATGTAGATTCCGAACAGAAGATAGTACATCCGTCCTGAAGAATAAAAGTGGGGGCTGTGGGAAAGGATAGGGTGCTTTACGCTTCACACTCTGAATGGGAAAGATGATTGATGATCCTATATGAACAGAGAATATCGTGATGTTACTTGATAGGTCCTAGTGATATCGGTAGTAAGAGAAATTAAAAGAAACAAAATATTTGTATTTAGATGATAGAACAGAGTTGGAAGATGAAACAAGGTTCAACAATAGAATAACAACTGAGCTGTGAGAGAGTTATCATTCCAGTAATAGAGCTGAGCAAATAAATGCTAAATAAAAATGTTGTTACTCTGTAAAAATGTGTCGCCTTGAAACAGCAAACACAACAGAAAAATGTACTCACAGTGTTTTTGAACTCCACAGAGCATGCTGGATCTACTCGTTCAGACGAGCCCGAAAGGGAAGCTTTAAGAGTTTCAGACATAGATAAAGGCAGCCGTAACGGCAAACATTTTGGTCCTTGCTGCGTTGCATGTAGTTGAGAGCGGAGGCCTTCTTTTGTCGAAGATGACACCAACGAAACAGATGGCGCTTTACAATTTGAGATGCTCTCATCGAGTAAATTACTTGAGACAAACACCAGGAGAAGTGATGGTGGGAAGACTGCTGTTATTGCAGTGAGGAGAAAGAGGATTAGTCGCCTCATCTAGCAGTTTCTTTCGCGAAGAGGTTCATTTGAAAGCGAGTGGAACAGATTGATGATGTTGCAACTCTTCAAGGCATGTTTTAGGTGCACGTTGGATCCGACCTAACATGTTGGATCAAACCTCGGAGCAGCAAAGCTGGATCGGACTCATTTTAAGTGCAGTGGAAAAAAGGCCAGACGGGTAGGAGGAGTACATAACACATTTTTACATTAGTTTAGTAGCAGTACTAATAAAAACATTTCGAAGTCATGTATGTAGAGTCCAATTTATTCATTTTTTTCATCACTAATTTTTTGTGAAGTTGCATAGGATCTTCTGTAAGGCACATACTTTCTCTAAGGACCATTCTAAGTGCAAGTTGGATCTGACCTCACCTTTTGGTTCCAACCTTAGAGCAAAAAAGTCAGATCTGACCTGTTTTAAGTGTTGCACCAAAAAAGTAGATG
>JALLAW010000120.1:0-17944 GCA_036939535.1 Cyclotella kingstonii | reverse complement strand
AATATAAGATTGTGTAAGTAAAAGAGTACTGTAGTTTTTAGTAAGATGGTTTTACCTACTACGAGAAAAGTATCGGGAGATTTAAAGTAGACTGTATCCTGGCAGTCAGAATGTAGATGATGGCTGTGTCCCACATATTGGCTACCTACGAAAGCTTCCGATAAGATGGCACTGACACTTTCTAATCATAGCTTGGGGCTCCGCTGTCGTAGGAGATGAAATAGCAGGGCCAGACATGACCTGATTTCCAGTTTGATAACGGAGAGTTTGTGTCCTGCGCACAAGGGCTCTCAAATGTCTAGGAGGTACTTTCTTCTACAGTCACCACCAGTGAATGGGGACCAATCTTTGCGCGGTAAGATTGCAAATACATCCCTCACTCTTTCCTAGGTATTTGGGGGGGGGCGTTAGGTGACCTAAGCTCACAATTTTTAGTGGCAATCTGTAGTTGTGATGGAATAGCTTCGAGAGAGAACGGTTATGTCCTTGGTGAGTGTAGAAAGATACTACCTTCCTTTCTCTGCTGAAGACTGTCATCATCCCCTGGCACCGGTTGACAGTGTTCCCGTGCTTCGCAGTATCGTAGTCTGGGAAGAGAGACTATCTTATAAGCAGTGAGCGTTGCGGAGAGCCAAAAGGATAGATGAGCCCGTGTTGGGCGACGACTCGCGGAGGCATATATTCACTCACTGATAGGTATGTCCGAGGTTGCAGGCTGTCTCAGAGTGATAGTTATAACAGTTGCCATCGATGAGGTATTCCTCGGATTAGTTGCTGCATTTGCATTTCTTCCGCTCATTTCTTTCTGATCACCGACGAAAAAGAGAATGTTTCTTTTCTCGACAGTTTCCCCAGTGGTCTGAAGGTGTCGTCGTTCTGTTGAAGGAAGCTATGCGAGTAGCCGACAGTTTGGATCTAAGAGGAGATAAGATTGTGAGTGGTACCTCCGGTGACCTGTTCAATATGAACTTCTGCAGACTTAGTAGAAGGGCTGTCCACTGTCGTATCGCGAGTGGCGGTGAAATCTTGTTACTCTCGATCGAAGTGATAAGGCGCGCTAATCCTTATTCTAGAGAGTGTCGTCATAGCCCCTGATTTCTTACCCGATAGGATCGGATCAGTCGAGTAGTTGTTCGTGACTCATTCTCTCAGGTCGGTTCCTTTGGGGGCGGGTGCGTCGGTTTCCATCTCATCCGCAAGCGCTGTGAAGAAATCTTGGTCTTCATTCGATGTCCAGCTCGAAACGATGTGACTCCAGTCACACTGTATGATGCCTAGGCTGTGAACGTCCGCTGTTGGTGAATATGTTGTTCCGGCAGCGGCTGATTTTGCCTTTGTTGATGATGTGACAGTCAGAGTGTGTTCAGTTGTCGGGAAGTTTCTCGTGAAGGGTCAGAGAAGTCGAAACACCTCATCAGAAGACCACTAGAGTAAAATCGATCCACCGGAGCCGTCTTCGATGTTTTTCACATACACCGCGGAATCGTAGAGGACTACGCTAGTCCTTGATGAGATCACCTTGATTTCCACGAGGTAGAAGAAAGACGTCAGATAGATCATGAAAGAGTGCAGGAGATTTTTCGGGAAGCTTTCGTAAAAAGAGCATTGCGTTGAGGTCATCATATGTAAGACCAGACCCTATTATTTTGACGAATAGATCATACGCGGGAGATGAATGTTTTATCAACATAAATGTGATCCACCGGCCAACAATCGATAATGAGAGATTCTCCCTAAAGACCAGTCGGAAAGGGTATTCCTGACGATGACACGCATGCCCATAGGTTGTTGTCCTCTGTGTCTCCCTCTACTGATATCATGTCGTACCGCGTACCATCCAGAAGAACTGCCTTATTGCCCCAGTTCTCTATGTAATCGTCACACTCCCTGTTAACGTCCATCCCTCTGAAAGAACCACATTAGCCTCGAAGGTATCCGAGGGCTTCACCGGTGACAAGGGTGGAGACGATGTGAGATCTTTATTTAAGGGTGTCTCTGGCGGTTGTTTCGCAGTCTTCTTTTTCGATGTTTTACGCCTTACTACTCTCACAGGTGATCGTTAAAGTGTTGTCAGAGATGGGGGTTGTTGGGTGCATTCTTATGTGGCGAAGGATTCCTTTTTAGATCTCTTGTGCGGTTCTTCATGTGGTAGCGGCCCAGTGAGTAGCTCAGTTGCGTGGGTCTTCTCAATTATATCATCCACTTTATCGGCGTGTCCTCCATGAATGTTACTTTCCATTTTGTGCGGTTGGGAGGGAATGTTCGGATCAGGGCTGTAATGGTTTGTGGGTACTGCTTCTCTTCTACAATAGCGTAGCGGTGGTGCCGAGTCTACTGGATCAGTTGAAACCGAGGGCGTCATCGACACGTCTTGAAGAGCCATCCAGCAGGATTCGATTACCCCTTTGATCTCGAGGGCGTCGTCGATTTACCTGTTTGAAATGAAGGATCGGGCTGATAAATCCGGGAGCGGATCCACTGGGGATTGCCGACCGAGTAGATGAACAGGCGATTCCCAGATCTCCACAAAGACCGTACGGATGACGTCCAATGATACTGAGTTGATAATGTCTTTCAGCATTGAGAAGGTGGAATAGCGGGAGTTAGTGCAGCACTCATGATCGAGAATTACGGGAAGGGGCTATCGCATTTAGGATATTTTCTGGCCCTCTTGGCTCTTTTATTCTCCTCGTAGACGTTTGCTAAGCAGTCCATGCATGTTAACTGGTGGCGAATTTCCAACCTCATAGGGTTACAAACTCTGCGTTAGCAGAAACTGGAGGTGAAGATCTTCGCGATTGTCTTGATGAAGGAATTTGGATCTTCCAGGGGGTTCGAGTTGTTTGCTGCGAACACAGGTTGTAACTATCGTAAGGGATGAATTATGATGTTACAGTGTATGACTGGGGTAGAGAGGTGAGAAGAAGATTCTAGCGGCGATTGAATGGTGGCATCCGTTTGAGGCTGGGCACGGCATTCATCGAGACATCCTGTTGTGTTACCTCAATGATCGCTTGTGCTCTATTCGGAATTTTTTAGACTAGCGGGAGACCATCCTGAAAAACCAGACGTTCATTTGCGGGGTCAGAATAGGAATCAGTCCGAGTGAAGTCCTATGGTGAAGATGCACCTACATAGACGATTACTTGCTGGGATTCGAGTCGGAGATGGAGTACTGCATTATGCGCTAGTGAAGAATGTTTGCAGGCATAAAACGATAATGTTAGGTGGAGTCACGCTCACGAGAGACCGCAGTGGTACCCACTCGTCCAGCGTGTTCATTCGATTCAAAGACATAGTACCTATAACTGATTGACTCTTCCTGCTTGTGCGGTTGGACTTTTGGTAGCAGCGGCTTTTTTGTAGTACCATAGATTTCCCTTGCAAGGTTTTTTGAACCGGCGGGGAGGCGACAATGCTAAGCGGAGTCACTACGGCTCCCGTTAGTGATATCAGATCACCACAGAAGAACTACTTGTGCGGTAGGACTATTTCAAGCGACGGCGTTTACTTAGTGTGTCCCTGCTTGAGGCTATTGGACGCTTTAGGAATGGTGGCGGACCAGACTTCTTCCCTTTATTCGAGATGTTGATTCCCCTCTTTGAGAGAATCAGCCGGCTGACTGCGTCTAGTTATAGTAGCTCATCATACTTTCCTCGGCTTCTTACAGATGATGTAGATAGTTCACTTGACGGTACCGTGATGAGGACCGCTCTCATGGCGGTAAGCTAAGCCAGTACTTCTTAATCTCCAGAGACGTATCATCTGCTCGACAAGAGTACATTTTGAGATAGAAGTGGGCGTGGGGTGGGAGGTCCACTGGGTACGTGTTCGCCAGTGCTGCAATGTCATCTTCTACCTGCCTAAGCTATGGATGTTCTGATAATGTAGAGATGACTTATGGACTATCATGTTGCGGAGGAACCACTGTGAATGAGCAATTTTTATTAGTCTTGTGATGAATTGTGTGGTCCATTGCTAGGGCGTGAGAGAGTGGTTTAATTCTCGCAAGTACCTGGTCCGGTTCTCTATAATTTAGAGAGATATTCGGCCTTCTGTAACGTTTCTCCATCCGATATCGTTTTGTGACTGAGCAAGTCTTGACATCTTTGCCGAGAATGTGCTGAAAGATTTCAACGTCTTAGTGCCTCTTAAATATAAATATATTGGAATCCGATAACATAGCTCTGGGTCGGTTTTATCCCGTTCCTCGAGCCATACCACCAGATCATTAATGTTCGCCTCAAATAGACCTGTGCGACTGGGGCTAGGGCATAGACATAAGTGAGATGCTGTTTCTTGTCTCCTACATGTCAGGCGTTCAAGAGAGACGTCTCCTGAGCTATATCTGTTTATCTGAACGCCTGTCCCGCAAAACCCTGCTTGTTGCTTGGTCAGCCACATGTTGAATGACCGGGAGCAACGTGAGAGGGCTGAGTGATGACTATTCCAGTCGACCGCATCAAATTTCGATGACGGCCTCTTATGCTTTGAGTGGTGTGTGTAAAAGTACTTTAGTGATGACCTGCTGGAGCATAATTGAGATTTTCCTTTGCTCAGCCGCAGCACTTAATTGAATTAACTGCCACAATGGCTCTCTCAAATGGAAGTGCCCTGGAGAAGGTTATTGGGTCAAGGTGTTCGATAGCACCGCGTGCGCTCTCATCGCAAAGGCAGTTTAGCTTTTCTGCTATGAAATACATTCCCACGGTAAAAGTCTATCCAAGTTCCCTGATACGTGGTTGTAGTACACCGTTCCTCTCAAAGCTCGCTTGACTCTGCTGATACAGCGTAGAATGTCGGAGCATTTAGCGGTTTGAGTGTCTCTGTCAAAGTCACCTACAAGGTTTAGAGCACTTTTGTTTTTGCAGAGTATTTCCGCGGCCCAGTCCGAAGATGGTAGTGTTTCCAGCGTTACCGATAACATCGCATCTATGACCAACTGTCCTAGGAACTCTACTCTGTACGATGTTGCACATAGGGATTGTTCATGAAAGGATCCTTGGATAGATTGATTTGTTCTTTGACAGTAGATCATCCATCCTAAACCGCATGACATCGGAAGAGCACCTTCCATGTAAGATCCGTCGGAGACGCAGAATAGAGACCGGCATAGTGACCCGTTTTGAAGAAAGGTTAAAGTCGATGGGTTGGATAGCGTTCGCTTATCTTTTTCCCACACCCACATTCATCTTTTCTTGGAGAGTAATGTCCACAAAGTTGTTGGTATTGTTTCTTGTATCGGTTCACATTTAGCCCACGATTGAAGTATGATTGAGTCACCGGATAGCAAGACTGTCGCTATACACAAGGTCTGCCTCGGAGGTGGACATGTCGCTAGTTCAGGAGTGAACGTTAGTGGGGGCCTTGTACCTCCCTGCACTATGTCCATTCTAACCCGTGATGGATAGTCTACCCGACAACAGCTCGTAGAACCATTTCTACTCCCTGTGTGATCGATGAAACCATGTTTCGAGTCGAGGTGAGATCTTGAGTCCGGAGGTTGTGGCTTTGTGAGGAATATAACTCAAAGCATCCAATCCCATGATGTTGTGTGCTCTTTTGGGAAACGGAAGTTAGACGGAGGTATTGAGAAGGAGTCTAGTGCTGCACGATCCAACGATGCTGAGTCCGTGGAGGCTATGTTGGAGATGAAAAGAGCTCAAATAGTCTTCATCGATTTAGGCCTCTCCGTTCTTCTATAGTTGCGTTCTTGTCGTTCTCTCGTGGCAGAAAGAGATTGTCATATTGTAGCTGTATCATGATTCTTGTTTCTTGTAACGATTCTCATAGATGCTTAATCCATGAGCGTGATGCCAAAGAGCCCCATTTTCCGAATGTTGAGAAGGGATTCTCGTGCAACCTAGTTCTATCTGAAGAGATTGTAATACAGCCGTTAATTTCCGAGCTACCAGTGATATGGACTCATATCCTGTAGAAATAGATTTAATTATTCGACAAGTTGTTCTGTTATCAAATCGAACAATCTGAAACCGCCGAAGACGGAGTGTAAGCGGCGCAACGCCGTTGGAATGTTGCGGCAAATACCGAGGCGGGGAAGTAGACGGTAGTCCATTGATCGTAACATTTCTCTTCTTTCTTGGAGAGAATTGTTCAAGTATCCAATACCGTATTTCAGACCCGGCCAGAGTTGGAATTTAAAAGCGGTCAATGTTTTATGATACGGAAGCCCTGCTTTTTGCATCAGGGTTAGCCAATTGTTGGCCTTATCTTCCAGGAACTTCAGGTAAGCTAGATACCTATGGTCGGAAGCATCGAGCACCTCCAAAATTCGTCAACTTTGGTTCAGCTCGAATCTGGGAATTGCCATTTTCGCCACATCCGATTCAGTCATTATTAAGGGGGATGTCGCAGTTTACTGGTATTCCCATTGGCCCTCTTTTATCTGTAATCGATGCCGTACCAAAAGCACTTTTCTGCTTTTAATGCCCCTCCTACTGACCTGAGTAGATCGTTGTAAAGGCTCGTATCCCCTTGCATTTTTGGAAATAAGGATGGTAGTGTGCCTGTGGACTCTTCTCAAACTAGAAGGTCCGTGTCGTCAACGAATTTTACTCCTAAGCCGCAGTTGTCTGTGAAAGCGTTGAGCGGCACCGAAATCCTGGCTCCTCCGTTTTTGGAGAGAGAGACACTGTCGATGACAGAGATGATCTGCAGCCATGACGTCAGTGCTGCGCGTATCCCTTGGCCAAGACCTATGAAACATTTATCCGTATCGTCGAGTCCCCATATGTTGTCCGCTGAAAATTTTCAACTGTTATAGGCAATGTAATGCGGCACAGATTGCCTTCTGAAGGAGCGAGAGCCATACCACAGACAAGATAGAGCGTTTAACTCGATTGTAGCAATTTGCCGCATCAACGGAGACTATCGCCATTGGTTGGTGGAGCTTAAAAGAGAGGTCAACGGTGAGGACCTTGTTTCAGCAGGCATCTTCCGATGTCGATCTCTTTCGACTATACAGCTCCTCAGATATGGAGCCCGTTGACTTGAGCATTCTAAGTGCTTACTGCTCGAAGAAAAATTGATTGAAGAAGTTAAAGTCCGCCTCATAAAGTTCGATGGCCCTTAATTGACCAATACTACACCTGCAATTTTCTCTAGCATAACTTGTAAGCCGATTCCCCAGCTAGACGGCTGGATACATGTCGTCGCCACCAAATTGAGCTGTGATGTCGTGCAGTTCAAAATGATGTCACTTTAGATTCCCGGGTTATACTTTTTTCGTAGAAGGAAAAACCAAAAGTCAAAACATCTGCCTATTTTTCTAGTAATGCTCTACCTACGTCATTCAATACCAAGTTTACGTAGGAATAAAAAGAGTGCATACATCTGGTCCATGGCCTTCTGCCGCTGAACTGGAACTGTTTATTCTAAGACTGACACAACATCTACAAAGCAATCATTTAAAGAAAATCGCTCATATTAACAAACAAATGTCCTTCCCAAAAGAAATCAGCATTTTGGACGAGGAGCACATGAAATCATATAATCCACCTAAAAGGGGGATAGCGTCGACGACTTCTTCGCTGTTCGACTGTTACAAGATTACCAAGACGGCTACTATGGAAGACAAAACTTACCCTCTGCCAACCAAAATAAATAAATCGACGGAGACTGAGGGACCAGGAGAATCAAACCCAGAAACTGCCACACTCGAGGACATTAGGATGACTCCTGCCGGAAACAATAAACCCGCTCTCTCCCATTCCTAGATAACATGGCGCTGTCTGCTGCGGGCGACATGTCGCTCTCTAAACTTGCGCTGCATCAGGTCTGATTAGTGGACTCAAAGACCTTGAGGTCACCCTCAGGGTTCATCTCCTCCCAAATCCCGATGATCCAAAAAGAAAGGAGTATTCCATGCTGTCGGTCAAGAAAATCATCAGACAGATAAAGATAGAGGTACTACAATCTGGCTGTGTCTAGCAAGCGACGGGACAGGAGGCTTTACGGGGAACTACTCCAAGGAATGTAAAGGTGCGGAGAGATACATTTCAAGATTTCAGCATTGTCCTGGGCCGAACATCTATTTGTGGATGATAAATCACGGTTGTCACTCTGACGATGCGGTTGATTTGATCAAAGCCAGCTTCGACCACATCCAGCTTTCTCTAATTGCGACAGCCAAATACAGCAATCGTGACTACGCTTACGTCAGTGCTCAAGAAGGGAACCTATTAGGATCGGAATCTGCTTATAGGTGTTTCGATAAGTCTCTAATCCTTCAGCACGAAGCGAGCCGCTCTCCACTTTCTCTCTCCCACAACCCTTCTAAGAATCTCTCGGATGCAGCAGACTATCTAGGTCTAGGACAACCAGGAAAAAACGTTTCCTGTAGCGTGCAGTACAGTTAGTAGGATCTGTAGGTGAGACTGTTTTGGGCTGGACTTTGGATTGGATGATGGTAGTGGATTCTCTGGAACTGATGAGGGCAGCGCGACGTCTGATATGTACACCAACAAACAGTTCTCGAATGAGGGTCGAAGTGGCCAGTTGATGGGTGATAGTGTGTCCCTGTACACTGAATGGAGGAATCTGGATGGAGACGAATCAGTGACATGCAATGAGGATAACATATCCATGACGGATGATGGCGACATCGAGGGAAAGAGTTTTGCTGATGCAGCTGAGATTACGATCTTTCCGAAATACTCCTCAGTCATGACGTTTGACTTCGATGACCGACAGAGCGGGTTTAGCAATATACTACTGGAGAAAAATAATGGAATCGGTGAGCGCATGATGGAACACCTCCAAGCCATAGCGACCAGCATTTTCCTAATTGATGAGGGTCGTGGAAAAGACAGTCTCCTCCCCCCCCCTCTCCCCACTCGTTCAACACCTCAGAGAGGAAGGTGGGCCGACAACCGAAGGCCAACTGACTTATATTAGGTTAGTGGCGGTACAACTCCATAAGGCTATCATGGAGGCGAACACATAATCCGCAATGAAACCCAACACGGATTCAGATATATCAGTAAGACCCATTACAGAGGAGACGACAGCAGGTCAGTATAATCAGAACGCAACTAAGGGTTCTCTCCAGAAGGGCGTGGCCGATGGGGAGTAATCCTCAGGGACAGTCTGTTATGAATACTCCTGGGAATAACAGACGACGTGTGGGGGCAGAAGAACGGGAAACTCCGCGGAACCGTGGACAACGAGCGGCAAAGGCAGCCGCTTTTCGCTAAAATGTTACAGATCACCCAGACCATGACACTTGAGACAGATCCTCAACCAGACGGGAGATAGAGCAACAACGTAAACCTATAACCTCTGGGGTTACTACTACGTGACAAAGACTCGGGGGACTTTCGTTTCATGATGTGCCAATTAGGAGCATGCTCTACTGAAATGAAAAGAAAAAATAAGATCACTTTAGTTCAACAGTTATTAGCTTACTACGATATCAACCTTACGGTGCTACTACAAAATAGTAGGCAAAAACTCCCTAGTGAATTGGTTTAACAAGAGGATATCAAGGCTGCCGACGCATGCAACAGCGATCCTTCGGAAGCGATCTTGTCACATCAGCCAGGAGGAACAGGCCTGATTTGCCGGGTTGCTTTGGGCCAGTAAGCGAATGATGGGGCTTAGACTTTCGTCAACTGGGCAGGTGGGTGTCGTGGAAAATCTCCATTAACCCAAACGAGGTGACCAGAGTCGTGGTGGCGTACAGAAACGGTCTGGGCAAACCTCAGGGGCTTAAAACAATATATCAATAGCACATGCGACAAATCGATAGGAACCAATTACGGCCGTATCCAACCTATAGAAGACTGGTGACATTTGACACTGATCTTATTCGACAGTGTGCTCAATGGGCAGATGTGGGGGAGAAACTTACACTGATGATGGATTGCAACGAGGATATGTTTAACAGTGACTTTAGACGGAAGTTAGAGGAGGCTGTTTCATACATTCAAGAGTTCTCCAATTGGTGCCACAATGGTGTACGTCCGGCAACCCACATCAACGGATCGTACCCGATAGACGGTTGTTTCAAATCTAAAGACCTGGATATCTCGTATCTTACAATTCTAACCTTTCTAGAATCACCAGGTGATCGTCGAATCTTTTTGTTCGACATTTCATCTTCATCCTTGCTAGGTCAGCAAATATACAAAATATGCCGACCAGTAGGCAGAAGACTGGTGTTGTCAAACAAATCTGCAGTCAATACATTAACGAGGTGGAACGACAACTCGTGCTTCACAATATCGCTAGCAGAATTGAAGTTCTGGAGGAGACATGCCACTCACCCGAGAAATGGGACGAGATCGTAACAAAACGTCAAAGTCTCCACCATCAGATGAATAAAATCAAACTTCACGCGGAAAAAGTGTGCAGGAAAAAACTAACTAATTCCCAATCTTCCATTCAGCCCGGAGGTTGTATATTGGTACGCCAAGCGTCACTCACTTCTTCAACTACGCCGTATGCGATTGGGCAAGAGAATCAACATTAAAAATACTATCAGGTTCGCTCGATGGCTGGGACTTTTAGACTCTCTGTCTCTATTGGTGGTCTCGGCCAAGAACACCTTCGACAGTGTTTGATTGGAGCAAGTGAACTCAGCGATAAAGACCGCAAGAAGGAGGTCAGGACAATCATGAACAGGGAGAGGATTCGGGGTACCCAGAAATCGATCAAGGCAGCCACAAAAAAGACAAAGTCTGCTAGCGTGAGTAAAGTAACGACGATCGTCAATGGAACTGAGATCACTTTCAGATCTAAAGATGAGATAGAAAGTGCATACGCGATAAAGTTGATGATAGCCTCACCCTAGCTCATGACGCTCCTATTATGAAAATAACTCTGGGGGAGCGCCTCTTGTATCTTCAGGACGAATCTCTAGCTTATAGTATTATAACGGGCAAGTACACTCTAGCGGATGGCATAGATTCCGCGACAAAACTAGTGCTAGAAGAGATTGGCCAGATAGGGTCTATTGTAAATTTCTCCCACATTTCGGATCTAAGAATAGCACAAGACGACAAAAAATCCTTCTGGTCAAAGGCTAAAACGCACATCATCATCGCACTCCGGGGTCCACTTCGGATACTACAAAGTGGGTATCCAAAGCGACGACATTCTAAAATGCATGACATCGCAACTCAATCTGGTGGCGACAACGGGTATTCCACCATCCAGCTGGGGAATAGGATGAAGAGTCATGCTAGAGAAATTGCAGGGGTCGCATTTGTCAACAAGCTAAGAGCGATACAACTCTACGAGGCAGACTTTACTTTCTACAACCGATTCTTCTTCGAGTAGAAGGCTCTTGAAATCCTCAAATAATCGGGCTCCTTACCGGAAGAGTTGTGTAGTCGAAAGGGGTCGACTTCAGAAGACGCCTGATAGGATAAAGTCTTCACAGTCGATCTCACCTTCCAGCTCCGCCAACCAATGGCGATAGTATCGGTCGATGCGGCAAACTGCTTCGAGTCAATCACTTTATTCTATCTGTGGTTTGGCTCTCACTACTCCAGAGAAATAAACCAGCGATTTGCGTGGTGTTACAATGCTTGCAACAGATGAAGTTCTACTAGCGGACAGCACATGGAAATTCTTCAGTGCCTCTGGAAAGTAAAGATGCGTGCTTCATGGTACTAGGACAAGGAAGTCACGCTGCAATGGGTTCATGGCTGCAGATTAGCGCGGTCATACACAATCTTTCTCGCTAACAGTGGAGGTGCAAGCATCCCGATGCCGCTGGACGCTTCCACAGATATCCGCAGCTTAGGAGTAAAATTTGTCGACGACACGGACCTCCTTGTTTGGAAAGAAACCGGGGATACACTATCTGCCTTATTTTCCCAGATACAAGAAGACACGAGACTCAATAATGAGCTACTCAAGGCGGTAGGTGGAGCACTGAAAGCAGAAAAGTGCTTTTGGTACGGCATCGACTATAGATACAAGAAGAGGCAACGAGAGTACCTGGAAGTTAAAAATTCCTTCTCTGATGGTGATTGAAGCGGATGGAACGGAAACGGCAACCCCCAGACTTGAGCTTAACCTAAGTCGGCGGACCTTGGGAAAGTGGGACGCACCCCATCAAGATTGCCTAGCCCATCTAAGGTTCTTGGAAAATAAGGCTGACAAATAGATATCTCAAATTCAGAAAGCTGGGCTTTCGTCGCATGACTGCTTACAATTTCAGCTTTGGCAGGGTCTAAAATATGGTATCGGATCCCTGAATAACTCACTCCATAAAGGAAAGGATGTTTTACGATCTGTGGATTAGCGGCTACTTCCTTACCTTACGCCGATTACCCCCTGCTTTCGGCGGTTTTGGTCTTTTTGATTTCACAACAGGTCAAATGATTGAGAGATTAAACCTAGTTCTACAACAGTACGGTTCTATACCACTAGTGGGTCGAAATCTAACGGCATCAATGCAGTCATTACAGATAGAATTAGGCTCTGAGGTCAAAATGTGGGGTCCGCTCGCATCATGGTCCTGGGTCAAATATTTACGGGAGTCGTTAAATGCAACGGGTGTCACGCTACAATTACAATACGAAAACATTCCTCTTCCGTGGGAAAATGGCAAGCTCTTAATGTACTGTTTTGAAACTGTTGGTGCCACCATAAATGAACTAAAATGCCTAAACCGATGCAGACTGTTCAAACGGGCTTTATTCATCTCAGACATATCCTTCGTGGACGGGTCACGGCTGGACCGCGCTTCATTAGATCCTTACTCAAAATAACATACTACCTTTCGATTTCCAAAAGAACAACCAACATCAAAAGATTGGGTGCTCTGGGGGTTCTCCCTCAAAAAATCACAACGTTTGAACACAAAATTATACCTGGACAAGGAACATGGCTTCATAGTTCTCACAGGGGTTGAAAATGGCTCTATGATCCGAAATCAGGCATTTTGTATCACTACGGGTCACAGTTGACTCAATGCAAGCAGATAAACATACACCAGATGAGGCCCCCGTTGACATTTAAATTCGAATACACCACAGGACCTTCCCCGAGGAAACACTGTGTGTGGCAACAGTCAACCTGACTGATAGTGTAATTATACTTCAATCGTGGTCCGAATATGCACCGTCACAAGACACACCGCCAACGAACTTGTGGGATATACTATTCAAGAAAGAAGGAAGCTGGGTATGAGGAAAAGATAAGATGATGCTGTTCAATCCATCAACGTAGAATTTTCTTCAAAATGGACTACTAAGTCGGCCTCTATTGTGCGTCTCCGATGGATCGTACATGGAGGGCTCATCCGAATTCATGCGGGGTAGGATAGATAACTCACTGTTAAAGGTCCCATCAATCCATCCAATGATCCTTCTATGAAGGATCCGCAACCGCAACCTCGTACAGAGCGGAGTTACTTGGACTGTTGGGCAAACATGCAATGTTATCAGCGACGGTTGAAGCATTATCATCTTCAGACTGGGCCGCACAAATTCTATTCGACAATAAAAGCGCTCTAAACTTGGCTGCAAATATCCCCATAGCTTCAACTGCAAGGAGCTTCGATATACTACGCTGTATCAAACGCGCCAAACATAGTCTGAACGGAACGTTATATTACAGTCATGTTCCGGTACGTCGACGACACTCGGAAAGTGAATAAGCTGCATTTGCGATGAGAGAGCCCGTAGTGCACTCGAACACCACAGCTCAAGTTACTTCTCCGGAGCACTTCCCTTCGAAACCACCACAGTGATAATGAAATAAATCAAGTGCTACGAATTAATACAAGAGAAAATCCAGCTCTACTCTGGTAGATCATCAGCCAAGAGATTGTACGAAAATAATCCGAAACACGAGTGGCCATTCTCAAATATTTTGGCGATAGACCGGAACAGTCTCCGTCTATTTCTCGCGCGCTGCTCCTGGTCATTCAACGAATGGCTGGCCAAACAATAGACAGATTTCTGTGAAACAGGCTTTCAACTAGGCAGATTTAGCTCAGGTGCAATATCTCCGGAATACCCGACATGCGGAAGACAAGAAGCGGCATACCACTTATCTGTATGCCCAAACCGCGACCGCACCGCTCTTTTTGAAACGAATGTTAATGACCTTGTGGAATGGCTCGAGAAAGATGATAAAACCGACCCTGACCTTAGGTACTGGATCTCGAAATACTTACTTTTTTGAGGGACTAGATCGTGGATCTCCTTCGGCCCATTCTCCGCGGAGATGTCAACACTTGCTCAAGCTCAACACTAGATTGGGTGGAGGAACTTTACGGAAGGAAAAAATTGCAGCTCAATTTATAGAGATCCAGAAAAATATCTGCGGGAAGTACAACACTCTGTCACACGACAACAGTGGACAGCACAACTCATCACAAAACTGCTGAAAAATGCCCATTCACAATGGCTTCTCCACAACATCGTTGTTCACAAAGCATCTCTAAGCTATCGAAGGATTCAAGAGCTTAGATTAGTAGAAGGAGACATCGTGGCCCTCGCAGATACTGACCCGTCAGACCTCCCGCGCCATGCCCATTTCTTAGTAGAAATAGATTTTGATCGAGCGGATGACACATCTCTAGGACAGAAAAATATTGGCTTACTGCCATGAAAGCGGCGCTTACTTTGGCTCCAATAAGCAAAATCACTTCCATTATTAAGAGGCGAGGGAAATATGAGGAATTACAACGTCTTGACACAGTCTCCCGCCTGATCAGGTCAGAAAGAGGAATCTACATTACGGACAAAGTGAACAACCATAGCCTGCTCTCTTACATGAAGCAGCCATCTGACTCGAGTATGGTTTCTGCACCAAAACGCTATCGGTTGCATCAGCCCATATGCGATTGACTCTTATAGGGTGAACTCAGGAGAAACTTGCAGAAATATGCTTGGAGGACAATACCGCACTTCAGAGCGAGTAACCGTGCAGAAACATGATCTTCGCAAGAAAACACCGGAGGACTGAGGTCCACTGCAGAGCTCAGACAAAACAGCCTTTCCACAAAGTTATGAAAAGTTGCGGGCTAATATGGGAGGAACGGGTTACGTCTCTAACCGGGTGAACTCAGGACAAACGACGGACAGGAGACCGCATATCCTGCAGGAGCTTTGGACGAGTTACCAAAGCGAACAGCTGTGCGGAAACCCGGGTGATCTGCTGCGTACCTCCGATTAACATCACGGCTTTCTAACATGTAAGGAGACTACCAAGGGATGGTTTCCCGCCTTGTAGTCCTGCATGCAGCACCGCCGCCACTAAGCGGGTAACTGTGATGAAATACCTGTGGGTGTTATCAACGCACGATAAGCAACCCAATGAAGTTGGATATCTGCAACCACTTCGCGTACATGGACGTGGAAATTAAGAGAGCAAAGAGGGCCAGAAAGTGCCCTAAGTGCGACAGTCCTTATCCGAAAAGCTCGATTAAGAGCGCGTCAGTGGCGTCGGCACTCCCCGCCCTCTCAATACTTAAGAACGTCATTTTCTCTGCATCATAGGATGTCCTCCGTACGACCTTTGAGGAATCGTGGGAGTCTTCTGTGCTTCTACTAGGCAGGAAAATCCCAGTTGATCCGCTTCCGGAACTGTCGACACAAACCATCATCCCGGAGAAATAAACCGATAAAGCCTACGAAATTAAGGAGTTGATCGCATCCTGCTAGGCAGCTCTTCAGGAGGTTTCGGCGGCAACTGCAGCTCCAACGGATCCAGTAGACTCAGCATCGCCTCTACTCCACTCTAGAAGGGCAGCGGCACCAAAAAACAGTTATTCCCCCGAGTCGAAAACCCCCTCCCAATCGCGTAAGAGGAAGGGACACGACGACAAAAAGGACAAAACGTGGAGACGACTACAACACCAGATAAAGAGCCACGAAAAAGACCGGAAAAGAAATCTCTTACTCGACAACCTTCCTTCCAGGCGACACCTAAGCATCCATCTGCAGAACAACCAAGTTCGGAATTCATTACGGAAAAAAGTCGCGATAACTCGCCATCCTTTCCCTTCACGGAACACCAAGATCCATTTGCTACCTCGGTTAACCAGCTACCTGACAATACGGTTACAGGTGACTCCCCTGAAAAAATCCAAAAGAGGCAGAATGGCCCGTGATTCCGATGAGGATAATCACAACAAAATTGCCAAACACATTCTTTGAGGATAGCCCGAAGTCTCTACCAGTGGCACCGATGGCAAGTTTGGATTCAGCAGACACCAGTGGGGCTCAACATGGTGACGGAATTTCATTGGATGGCATGCGGTACAATATTGTACCAGTAAGAGGGGACACAAGAATGGAAAGCAGCTTCTGATCCTGTATAGCAGCGTTTGGAATTCAGTTTCCAACAGGCTTAGGAGAGGAACCTCCAGCAACGATTGTAGAAAAACATAAATCTCACGTGTTTGGCATCTTCGTCAAATCCACAGGATCCGGACTTTTATACGAAAAGTTCAACGAAATGCTTTTATACGAAAGCTGCTCGGAAGAATTTATTGTTAGAGATTAAGAAAAAACATGCGGAAGAGATTCAACATCACCCATGCAAGGCATATCTTATAGATGGCAACCGCTACGGCTATCTTTTCGGAACAGGTATCTCCTTAAGACATATTTACCAATGTTTGAATGTGTGTCGACGGGACTCTTCAACGGGAACGGATTTAAGCATTCCTTCTGCGCTCTGCAACGCTCTCCGCATAGAAGACTGGGCTCCCTTCATTGACTTCAAGGAAGCGCTGCATGAGGAATAGTCGCTCGATGTCAAGGTAAGATGACAGTTTTTACCACGGGAAAGGAGGTCGTCTCCTTCTACATGAACCATGAACATGACTGCTCTCTTTCGAACCAGACGCAAGAGGACTATAGATTTCCACTGGATCTAGACTGTTTAAGTCATCTCCCTTATTATTCACCTACTACGATAACAGCACCCCAAGCGACAAATCATCAGTCTTGGCGCTGTCCTTTTGGAAGCTTTGCGAGCAGCCAATACGTGGGCCATAGCTACCATATCCATTCGGATTATTCGGGCACAGTCTACCTAACAGCTCCAGATTGTAGACCTATTTCTGTGATTTTTGCGCTTGGCGCGTTCTATCTGGAACACTTGATCAACATTGAAGACAGCGATGAAGATAGAGTGGAATCGCTTGTTCGGTTCAGTCAAGCAGCAATCTTTACGAATAGATGCCTACACGCGGGCGGCCGCAATAGGTTAGACCAAAATGCCTATCGACTGTCTGCGTACTCGTAGACAAGGATTCTGCTCTTACGCGCGAAACAATAAATAAGTCTCAAAATGTTCAGCAAGGCGGCACACGACAACTGTTTTACCATCGCAATGTGGTCTTCGAAATGACCCGGACAGTAGACGGTTCTTGGAAGTGATGCAAGTTGATTCCGCATAAGGTCCGGAAGTAATCTTAAGAAAGACTAAGACTAGGAGAACGCTGGCAGATTCGGACAGTGAGGAGGGAGGAGATCAGTCAGTAAAAATTGAGTCGGGACGGGAAAAAAAGCGTCGTCGGATCCACCTATCTGAAACAGCAGAGGAGGAATATCCTCTGCATCGAGCGCTCGGTTTTTCTTAAAGAGCGCGCAGGGCTCTCTAGCGTGTTCTGGGGACGCGCTGAAAACACGCGGCTGCGCCTCGGCAACTAACGAATCCTCTTACGACGTACTATACACCTCTACCCAAACACCCAGGTACTACACACTCCTAATCACCAACCCAAATCTAGCAATGATCTTGCCTACTCACAACCGAAAATAGTTTTTAAAACGACACCACCAACAATAACACATGCCTTATCATGACGTCCGGAACCGAATCCCCCGTTTCTCTTACTCCGTCCACACTTTTGATCCCCGACGACCCTTTCCACAACCTAGGTCAGTTTGTCCAGCCTATCGTCAAGCTTCTCACCTGCGCGGACTGCAAAAAGATTGTCAAAGTACCC